>VUQH01034054.1:7370-23734 GCA_015106775.1 Etroplus canarensis
TATCACAACGTAACATTTGATCACAGCATCAAAACATTACAACATGCTTATCTTTCAATGTTGACAGCTGTAGATGTTGATAAGCCACATTTTCAATTTTTTTAATATAAATGTGAAGATCCCCACCTTGTTTGTGTGAGTTCTGGTTTCTGTCATGGCGGTGTAGGATGCGGCCTCTTAGCTCCACAGCTGCATCAGGTATTGCTGGGTGAGGAGTGCAGCAGTCCCTGATGAGTCTGTTTTCTTCTAGCTGTAGCCTCAGCACATCCATTTTGTTCACACTAGACCTGGTGTGTGTGAGGAAAAGGCTGGGGAGCAGAGGTTTGTGAGGTGTTTTCATTCACCTGTCCCATGCACTGGCTCTGCAGTCTTGTTTCTTCTTTCTGTCTCGATGCCACATCTTCCTTTTGTTTTCAGGCATTATGAGGCATGGAGAGCCAGGCATTCTGGCAGTGTCCACTGGTATGTTATGGGACCAAGAAACCAAGAAACTCTGTTGTAACAGTCCCTTCTCTTTGTAATCCCAGTAACAGAAGGCCTTGTCAGCTCTAAATTATGTTTGCCAGACAGACCATGGTTGAAATGATCAAAAAGATATACAAAAAAGAAAAAAACAATAAAAGCACTGAATGGAAGAGCATGTAGCCACAGCGTCTGTGCACACATCACCATCTTACAAAAAAAGATTGCTGCTCTTACTAATAAGGTAAACTCAACAAAAAATATGTTCAATATACACTATGTGCGTAAAAGTTTTGGGACACCTACACATCACAGCTAAAAGAGCTTTTATGACATCCCATTCTAAATCCATAGTCATTAATATAGAGCTGGTCCCCCTTTTGCAGCTATAAGAGCTTCCACTCTTCTGGGAAGGCTTTCTACAAGATTTCGGAGTATGTCTGGGGAAATTTTTGCCCATTCATTCAGAAGTGCAGTTGTGTGGTCAGACACTGATGTTGGATGAGAAGAACTCTGCAGGTGCTGAGTCAGCAGAGCATTAGTTACTTTTACGCACTATGTAGCTCAGCACTCAGTGACTCCGCTCTGTAACTTCACATGGTCTGACAGTTTGTGGCTGAGTTGCTGTGGTTCCTAAATGCTAGGCTCTTGATTTCTACACCTTTGGCAATTTGAATGAATAATACACCTGAATTCAATTATTAATAGGGTTTTGCCCAATACTTTTGTCCATATAGCATATCTGATATTGTGCATCTGAAGCAATCTTGTTTAAAATGACTGAAATGACCAAATAGGCTCTAATCAAATGATGACATTATTATTATTATTATTATTATTATTATTATTATGCAGAGGCATTACATTTTCAGGTTGTCCTTCCTTCTGTCTATTACTGTACACATCTTGTTACCATCTTAGGAGTTTCCTGGTCATCTGGATCCCAGATTTTGTATACTTAATTACAAGAGCTGATAACATTTTTGAGGTTGTGGGGTCAAAGGTCATGGTCTCATGGGGTCATCAATGAAAATATCCTTGCCACCATAGGCATTGCTATGGTGGCATCATTATTATTATTATTATTATTATTATTATCTGTCACAGTCTTTGCTGGTATTCTTTTTGTGCATCAGCTTGGTGCAAACCGAGGGCATCTATAGGGCATTAGTCACTCAAGTCATTCATTCTGTTTAAACTTCCTGAGGATTCGTGCAGATCCCAGCATGTTGATCTTTTGGGTCTCAGTCAGTGTAGCTCTCTATACTTTCTTGATGCTTTCTACCATCTTCTTCTTTAATGTGCCAAGTCCACCAACAGCCACAGAAATCACATCAGTTTTCATGTGCCACATTCTCTGTTCTAGCTCTTTGTACTTGCTTTTTGTTTTTTTTTGTTTTTTTCACTGCAGTGTTGATGTCTGATAGAATAGTCATATCAATCAGTTTTTTTAATAATAATAATAATAATAATAATAATAATAATAATAAACAATCACAGTATTTCAGAGACTCTATATCTCTTCTCATAGTCATATTTCAAATTCAGTTAAAATTATGTGAGCTACATATTTATAAACTGGGAGTTTATACAAAATTGTTTGAAGACCCTGACTCACCTCAGATTACAGCAGCACACACATATAGTGCATATGTAGTAACAAATCAAACTTTTGTATCTCCTAGATGGGGGACAAAGAATCCAGAACATCCAGCCTTTCACCAAAAGAGATCTTGAGATTCGAGGCCTCGGGGACCGCATCCGTGACATCAATGACATAACATATCTATATCCTGACTTTCCTAAACATGATGTGTTCAAAAAATTCTACACAGGTAATGGTTTTTTGCATAAAGACAGGCACATGCTCCTAAGTTAAACAAAAAGAAAATAAAAACAGACAATTGACAAATGCAGTCCTTTTTTTCTGTGGTTTAAAACAGAGCCTCAGATGCCCTCTGTCGGGGGTTACATCCCTGTGTCTCTCCAACTCAAAGTCGGCATGTAAGGATCTATAAATGACAAATGAAACATTAATTAAAGTTATTTTCAGGAAACTTGAAAACACTGGAAACATGCTGTTTTTGTGCGTATTTTTTATGTCTGCAGGGATGCCCCACCCCCAGCTTCCAATTCTGGCTTCCCCATGTAAGTGTTACTCTTATACTTTTGTCACAGTATTTCTGTAACACCTACTGACACCATCATTCGTGTTTCCTGGTTAGTGACTAGACCTCTGTACCACCAGCAATGTTTACTCTATATGACATTTAGGTTTGATTGCCATCTCTAGTTTGACTGGAGGAACCTTTAAGATAGTTGAGAGAATTGGTGAAAAATTCAGATTTTGAGACAACAAATGTAGCAATGCTGAACTTATTAATAGATTTATTAATAATTAAAAGTCAAAGTATCCCAATTTATGCCTAAAGCTATAACAGGCTGAATTTTCTTGATTATGCTACAAAAACTAGATAATTTATTCCTATGTTTAATCACTTTTATTATTGTGACTAATTTTTTATTAATTGTTGGTAAACATAATATTACGGTAGCTCTGTTGTAACCCTTTGTTCCATTTTTATTTTTTGGTTTTACTTCATATTTTGTACTTTAAATTTACATGTGTACAGGGATACGATGCCCACATCTTGCTTCAGTGTGTAAGTGTGACTTTTACACATTTCTCTTTAATACTTAATGTCCACACAGCCTCACCCAGTTATTATTGTTCTGATGCTTTTGTGCACCTCCAGTGACTGTCCCCTAACACTAGTAACATTTGCTGTCATGATCCCTGGCTTTTTGTTCCAGAATTTTGAGTTTTACATTCTGGTTTATTTGATGTTTTCGGTTGGGTGTCTTTACTATTCCAGAGTTCTTAGCTTTTGATCTGTGTTAGGTTGTATTTTGATTAAATTTTTATCATTATTATTTCTGGTTTTTGTGTTTGTTTTTGAGCTGTGGTCACTGTTAGTGTTTATGGAGTTGTCTGTATTTGTATTTAGTTCTCTCAGTGTTTCCCTTTATTCCAATTGCAGTGAAGCATTTTATTTGGGTGTTTCCTTGTGTCTTGTGTTTTGTTTTGCGACTTTGCTTCCTTATATGACAGACTCTAAAGAATCTTTACTTTTTCAGAGCCAGTTTAGTTCTTTGTGTTTTCTGGTGTTTTAGTTCACACCTAATATTTGTAGTTCTGCTTCATTCTGTGTTTATGCTTCATTCCGTGCTTTGATCCTTGGAATCCTGACCTAAATATGTTAATCTCTATTTAAAACAGTAATCAATAGTAGACACACAATGTGTAGTTTTAAGATAATGGCCGTGTTTGTTTTTTAAATTGTTTTTATAAACGATAATTATTTAAGTTGTGCCGCTTGTTTCCATTGTAAGTTTACTCAATTGGGCTTTGTTTATTATTCATATTGTGCTTTCACCTTTCATTTTACATTCATGTGCAGGGATTCTGCGTCCAATTTGGTATCTGTGGAAGAAGGCTCTTCTGATAGCTTCCCTGTGTAAGTTCACATTTTTTAAACCATGTTTGTTTATTTTTCTTTAACAAAACAAACAAACAACCAGAAAGCTACAGTTATGCAAAAAATTACAAACAAATAAAACAACCTCTCTGCTATATCAAAATATGACAGGCCTCATAATTTTAAAACAAATTTTCATAGAGAGGAAAAGAAAAACCTGTGCCATTTCAGGAGAAATAAAAACTTAAGTATTGCATTGTTTTATATCAAACAACTGTTTAAATTAATACTCTGTAAAATCCGGCGACTCTTTCTGGGGTGGGCGCTGGCCACTCCGTGGTAGGGGGGACTTCCTTGGTTGCAGTTGGGGCTCCAGCTGGGGGTCGGGGTGGGTTCCAGGCCCATGGGACCCTGTAGCCTGTGGTCTGTTCGTGCATAGGGTGATTGGCTTCTGGCTGGGCTGGTTGGCCGTAACTTTGGCACTCCAGAGATTTTGCCCCCAGCTGCTGGGGCTCTTCCTGGGACTTTTGGTAAGGCTTTCGTGGTGGGCAGGGACCGCTGGTTGCCAGAGAGACCCCACACCAACCCCCACGAGAACCCTGATGACTGTCAGCCAGCCCTGGAAAGGGGCCACTGGGAGTGAAATTGCTGTGGTGTGCAGGCAGGGGGGAACCCCGGGAAAGCTGCATGCAGGACACAGGGTTTTAACAACAGAGGGACTACCTCACCCAATGAGTGGACTGTGTGAGAGCTCCTTTGACAAACTGAGGACGTGTCCAGGATGTTTCCCACCTCTTGCCTGATGACAGCTGGAATTGACTCTAGTTGACTTTTGGAGTTCGAGAATCAATAAATATGTGAAAATGCCTCAGCTCCGTAATGTGCTTTACACCTTCTTGAAAGCAGATTGTATTTATAATTGCAGCCACAGGCACCTTTAAATGCTGGAGTGTGGCTGTTTGCAAAGCCACACTCTGGGGGGGAGGCTGCATTATTTTGGGGATAGATATTAATATAGCAGAGTCAGGGAATGTAAGCAAGAGTGGGAGAAATTCCCACCATCCCCCCAGAATATAGCACCCTGTATTTTTCTCACGTCACTTTTACTTCCTCCAAAAATTTTTAATCTCTCTACACTGCCAGTGAATCAGTATTCCTTCACATATTTTTATTGTTACTGTCATTATTAGCAGGAGTTTATTGTCTTCATATTAATCAACCATAGTGTGCAACTCTGCACATTTTATTTTCATACCAGCTACTCACTCTCTCAACATAATCATTCATAATTGTCAGAAATTACATGAGCAAATTAAA
The DNA here is from genome assembly GCA_015106775.1 of Etroplus canarensis. Classification (NCBI taxonomy): domain Eukaryota; kingdom Metazoa; phylum Chordata; class Actinopteri; order Cichliformes; family Cichlidae; genus Etroplus; species Etroplus canarensis. The sequence goes on from VUQH01034054.1 coordinate 12,629, forward strand.
GGTAATACAGATTTCTTCTCAATATGATATTTGAGGACTCTGCACCGCTTTCTGACAAAAACAAACAAAAAACACATCTACAGGAAACCCATGGGTTTTATACAAGTGTATATTCCTCATGTCATGTTCATATCCTGTCCTAAGTCCTTTGTCACAAGTTTAACTCACCTTGAAGTGAGTGAGCTAAGCTTGTGTCTTTTGCTGTGCTTTTGCATATTTAAAAAATCTAAGCATCGTGCTGATAGTGTTTTTACTCTTGCTACTTCTTTCAGTCCAGCATTCCATCCACAATTCAACTCGCCAGAATACCCTGGAGAAATGAATGATGTTCCATCTCCTGTCATCCATGACGCCATGTAGGTTTTTTGGTTAATGTCTCTGTAACCTTTATTCATGTTGATTCTTGCAAAATACAATTAGAGTGTCATCATGTCCGTTTGCTCTGTTTTCCAGGCCTCTAGAGTTTGACTTCCTGGATACTCTAGACTCTTAAACAGATTTCCCATGGGCTGTTTTTTTGCACAGCAGAAGCTGAATAGAGATCGAAGCTAAACTCATATCATACGACAAAGTGCCACCAATTGTACAGATTCTCTTCCTTCACTTTCAACATCTAAAGTTTAAACTACTTTTGAGCGAAGACTTAGTAGGGACAAACTTGATTTGTCTGGGATTTAACATGTTGAGCTGGTGCTATGTGACAGCATGACATCATTTTAAGGACAAAGTAAAGCTGAGAACAAACCCAAACAAAAATGTTTTTGTTGCTGTGGGGCAACCATCTGCGCCATGTCATGCACCTCATTAAGAACCTTGTGTGCCTCTTACCTGGTGGTATGTTTGTTTGTTTTTTGCTTTGATTGTATTTAGAAAAATAATTTTTTTACTGTACAGATAGCAGCATTTTTCCAACAATAACCAAAAGTATGATAGCAGCGCAAAAAGCCAATGGTGCATGACATCGCTGATCAGTGGACTTTAAACTATCAGAGAATTTTTTTTAGTTTATGGAATATACTGATTGTTGTGTATTTTAGTGATAATGAGGCATGCTATTCTAAAGTTGTATGTAATCCTTTGTATTATCCAACAACCTGATTAATCCTCTGTAATAGACCTCTATGATACATTCATTATCTACATACACAGTGTGCATGGAAAGTACTCAGAAGGCCATGAGCCATGCAGTGTAGTAAGGGTTTGAAACACAAAGGAATATAAAGCTTTTCCATCAGTGTTGATTGTGCAACTACCACCACACTGGTGGAAACTTACTATGCAGCAAACAGCAGTTGTAAAGGGTGGTGGGCAAAGCTTATAATATATTTACCATATATCAGTTAAATACTCAGTTGTGTATCTTTTCTGTTTTTAGCAAAAGAAGTTTTTGTTGTTTAATTTCTGACAATTGTTATTTGTCCATTTTATTTTATTTTTTAAAAATTAACTTCAAGTGATTATGTAAATGTTTTTTCTTTATTTTTCATTTGCCCAAAAGCACACACAGAAAATAAAAAAACAAAACTGTGGTGTGTGTTAAAAATAATAGAAGTAAAACCATATTTTAAAACCACATTTCCCTTATTTTCCTTAATTTTTAAATAATAATAATAACAATAAGGAATTGTTTGAAACGAATGTACAGTTAAGTCCATAGGTTTTACAAGTTAATCCTGGTTTTATCTGTCTGAGGAAGATTTTTTCCAGAAGTGGGCAGGCTCTTTTAGATGTTTTCTGGCTAAATCTAATCTATCCCTTGCCGTTCTTGATTTTTATCTGTGGTTTGTAACTTGTTGTAAACCCTTATTGTATTTACATTCACGAAGGCGTCTCTTGGCTGTAGACTTTGACATGCTTACCTTGTCGAGTGTTCTTGACTTGGCTAGAAGTGGTGAAGGGCTTTCTTAATCAAGGAAAGAATTTGTCATCATTCCTCTTCCATCATCTTCCAGGCATTTTGGTGTTGCTGTGCTGGCCAGTGCATTCCTTGAGTTTAAGAATGGCAACTCCTAAAGTTTTTGCTGTCCCTCTAATAGATTTATTTTGGCCTAAAAACGGCATCCCTCACTGGCATTAACATCTCTTTGAACTTGAGAGTTTCAGTAAAAAGCTATGAAATGCAAGCTCAACACTTGGAATCGACTTCAGATCTTTGATCTGCTGCTGATAATGAGGGAACAGGTCTCACCTTGAAATAAAGCTGAAAATCTGCACTTGAGTTGCTTCTTGACTGAGTTAAAATCCACTGTGGTTGTTTATAAAGGCCAATACTTTTAGACCTAATTGTAATTTTGACATAGGATAGTGTGTTTTTTTACTTTGCCAGAGCTTGGAATTGTTAGAACTGTTTTTATTTGGATTTAATTTTTTTTTTTTTTTTAAATAAGTTTCGCACTACCTACCGTCCTGTCAGTTTTGTGCATGTAATCATATTTGTTGGATGTTCCATGTTGCATGTACTTGCTTAACCTTTCTTATCTTATGGAGTGACTTCTGGATATATCGTCCCGGGGATACTACTACAGTCCTTATTGTCTTTTAATGTGGTTGCAAATAAAATTTCACATTTTATGTAAATAGCCAGCAATAATTTTTGAATTTATTTATAAGAAATTGGTCATTTCTCCCTTAAGTTAAATATCACTGCACATTGGAGGATAATTTTTCAGTACAAGTAACTGCAAAGATAAGATGATGAATTGCAACCTTCAGTGCTAGTGTGGTATCACAGACATTTTATCGCTGGATTTATTTATGTAAATGATTACTGGGAGAATTGTATTATGTAACATGATAATTGCTGTATACATCCAAGATTTGGTTCTGCTAACAAATTTTGGCAGGACCTGTGTGTAATCGTATATCTAAATCCCATATTTATCTCTTAAAGAAAGGAGACAAAACAGGAGTTGGAAACTTAATAATTTTCAGATTTTTTGACATATAAAAATAATCAACGTCATTTTGATTGGGAAGGCATGCCTGTTCAAATAAAACCTGTCCATTGAATGAAAGCATATTGATGTATAACATAATTGGCATCACTTCCATAATCCATCAGCCAAAGAGGAGACATTGCATAGCCAGCATATTATATTTCCTATCCATCCAGTTTCAACAGTCATTAAATTAAAAAAAAAACACTATACACTGTACATCACAAAGCTTTTCCCATTAGAAAACAAATTCTAATTTCAACAGGCCATTAAATTGTAAATTCTACTCAACCACTGCCAGGGAAATCACACTAAAAAAAAGGTTATGTAGAGGAAGCAGAAAGAGAAACAGCTTACATGTCTGGTTCGGTAACTGTGCTGGTGAAATTTGCAAAATGCTAACTTATCTCAGTACCCTGTCCCCTTCCCTCCAACCCAGCAGCTGAAGATGTTCCCTCATTAGAGAAGAACAGGATGGCTGCTTCTTGAAAAAAGGGAGGAGGTAGGGCGAATGAAGGAGGAAGAGAGAGGGGACATCAGGCCAATTCAACTTCAAAGTTCATTCTCTCTTGTGTAGACTGAATGAAAATAAAGGGGTACATCCATCACCCTGTACAAACACACCATAGATTTCAGTTGCCTTGCCATGACCTTCACGCTTCTCCAAAATATCAGAAGGCCTTGTCAAGTGAAATTATCTCACTCTTTAAGAGCCCCCCAGCACAGTTCAGAAAAGGGAAGTCACCAGGTGTTTGCTAACACCAGCAAGAAGCCACCACACCTCATGCACGCTTTCATTTCTAACCTCAAGTTGGTGTACAAAGACCCTTCTGTCATGTCAAACAACACAGTCTAAATAGAAAATGCTTGTTCCTTTTCACAGCCTGTCAGGTTTGCTCTCTTTGTTTAACAAATGGCAGTCCCACAAAAGTAAAAGCAAACCAATATTACACACCTGTACATGAGTGTGTGATAAACTGCTTTAAAGCTATGAGGACAAAATTATGTCAGGAAGTTGTGTAAATGTAACCCGAAACAAATATGATAATAGGTTAATGTGGTACAAACCTACTGATTTCCCACTTGATGAACAATATTTAACATGTTAGGGTGCAATAATACCCTTTTAGTGACTTGTAATTGTAAATTAATTGAATTTAGAAAAGACCAAATGATATTGTTTTTTATTTTAAAAATTTGTGATTGTGTGTGTGCTTAGCTAGATGATACACAAACCTGGAACCATTATAATCTGGCTGAAATAAAATGAACTAATTAGTGTCATCTGTTATAAAACTAGGATCACTAAACATAGAATTTATTAAACTTGTGTACTGAACTTTTGTGGTGTTAGCATTGGCAATGGGAAGGGAGTATATTTCCCTAAAAATGCTGGCAAAATAACTTAAAAGAAATAGAGCACAAACAAATGATTTTGGCAAAGTGAAAAATAAAAAGATCAAATAAAACAAACACACAAGCATACACATGACACAGACATGCAAGCACACTGTCTTTCACTCTTTCTCTGTCACACATGCATACACACACAGCGGGAAAAAAGCCAAATAAATACTAGTTAAGTACAATACCCACATGTAATTTAACCTAAACTTATGCAACAAAACAAACAAAGGGTGAGATCACACTGGATCAAAAGGGAAAAAGCATGCAGTCCACTGCTCTACTGTAGCTTCACTCCTAGCAGACTACAAAAGTGGGAGAAAAAACAGAAAAGAGAGAGAAAAGAAACAGAAAAGAGAGAGATAGAGGCCCCTGTCCTGAGCAGTTATAGCCACTTGATCAGCCAGGAGTGACTGACTCCCCACACCACAGGGCACAGGGTGCTTCCCTCAGTGGCAAGTCTTCTTCTAACCCTCCATCTGTGTCCTGTATTCCAAGGGGAAAGAAGAAAATGTACGGTGGGTAGTGGTGAAATCAGCAAGATGGTCAGGGCTGTGGGTGCCCCTTCACTGTAAATCAGAAGGTCCAGTTCTGGATGCAGAATGAGGGTAACAACGTGTTTGGGATCTGTGTTAGCATGTGTGGAGGCAGGGAGGAGGTATGTGTGCAAAAACAGTGTGTGGGCTGAGGATGGACCAGGAACTGAGGGTGCAGAGTGAGGCATGACAGGTGAGGGATGGGGGGTCAGAAAGCCAATCTTCTACTCCGGGCTTATAGGGCCTGTGTCTTGAGCTCGATGGGCTCTCCTCTGGTCTCCTGCTGGCCCTCAGCCTCTGGGGGCCGGGCACCCTTCAGTGTGGCAAGCCTCTCGGAGAGACCGCGCATACGTGGGAACAGCATGAAGTCATACAGCAAGGCACCCATGGCACCCCCAATCATAGGACCCACCCAGTACACCTGTTAACAGAAACAACAGAGATCAAAGAATCAAGTCTGAGGACTTCATTATTATGCTGTGAAATAATTTCATGGAGCAAAACTATTTTTAGATATAATCATCTTACCCAGTGGTTGACAAAATTCCTAACCAGAACAGCTGGGGCAAAAGACCTTGCTGGGTTCATTCCTGCTCCAGTGTAGTACATCTAGGTAAAAGACAGAAAAAGACAATGAGGACCACAAATATGCATATTTGACTTGATAAAAATGTCCCTGTATGAACCTAGAGAGCAGATTCAAGTTTCTAGATCCTGAGTTGGTTCTTACCCCAAAAAGATGGCCTACAAGCACAGAGAAACCAATTGCCAGAGCAGCAGAGCCCAGGCGTCCATTACGCCTCTCATCTGTCACTGCAAAGATGCAGACGACAAGCTGGAGGGTGAGGAAAATCTCCACTGTGGTGGCCATGCCCAGGCTGATGCCTGGCTGCAGCTGCAGAGCGAAGGAAAGAGGGATGGAATAAATTTTGAATTACATAAAGTCAAATTCCAAACAAGCATGGTTTGAAATTGAAACAGATACACAGCTTTTTATAAATCCACACTAATTTGTTGTTTTGTCTCAAGAAAGGATTTCAAGAAGAACCCGCAATTATTGTTTTTGTTCCTACTTTATGTACATTGTTTAATGTATAGCCAGCTGTGTATGTGAAAATGTTATAGTTAATCTTACCGTGTTCAGTGCTAGGTTTCCCCTCATGTTGTTGGGTGTGACTCCATAGAGCACAGCAGCACCAGCCAGAGCTCCAAGACACTGAGCAATGATGTAGAAGAAAGCACGGAACAAGGACATCTGAGAGCCAATCAGGTAGGCAAAGGTGACAGCTGGGTTGATGTGTCCTCCGCTGATGTGGCCAATAGACTGGATGAAGGTGGCAGCCGCCAAACCAAAGCAAAAGGCAACATGAAGAACGTTATGAGGCCCAGTGGTCCAGCGTAGGGCTGCCCCCAGCCCAAAGAATACAAAGAACATTGTGCCATAGAACTCAGCAAACACCGCCCGCCAGAAAGACATGGACCTGAACTCCCACATGGTGGCGAAAGGTCAAAAGGCAACTTCTGAACAGTGGAGGGATGAAAAGTCAACAACTAATCAACTAAAAAGAGAAGCTGTTTCTCCACAGAAATGACTCTGTTTGAGACTAAAAAACACAGAGAAAAATTTGTCCTTAAACCAAACCTGGTTTTCTAAATCTAATAGCAACAAAATTTTAACTTCTTAACATTTAACTCTCATGTAAATTTAAATCATCTGTTGTTCAACTTTCTGTCATAGAGAGCTCCTGAGTGGAGCAGAACGCCAGTCTCTGTGCATCTATATGCCAACCCCGCTGGTTGTTAGTAGAAGAACATGGATAGACAAACGGTAAGCATGTCCTGCAGACATTCAGCCTCTTTACCAGAGCAGGGGGAGCTCAGAGGCCTTTTTATAACACCCCAGGGCCACAGCAGTGCCACACAGCCTAGAGGAGGGGTCAGTGCATAATAATGCAAATCAAAACAAGACCATTTAACCCTTTTCCTTCCCTGACCTCCCTCTGTTTAACGTAAAAAAAAATCAAAGTGGACCAGAGAGGGAAAAAAAACAACTTGTTTTTGAACTTATGTGGTCTGAGAAAGTAGAAGACTAAGCAAAATTATGGTTGGCAAAAACATAGCGTTTGGAGCATTTTGCATAACCAAAAGTGGCTTTCCAGCTCTTCAAAGGTTCAGCTACAACTCTGGATTTACTGAGGGAGATGTAGAGCACCTAAGTACCTCAAACAGCATTCACCCAAAGAAGGCGGTAGTAAAACACTAACTAACAACCCATTGCTGTCCTCTTGAGAAAGTGCAATACTCTCGAAACCTGGAAAAGGAGAAGAAAAAAAAAGGCAGAGAACATGTGGTGGGAAGAACCTGTTAGTGCAGTGAACCATTGCTTGGTTTCCAGTAATTCTAATATTTTCCCAAGCACAGCAGATAATTTTATTACTACACAAACTTTTCAGTGATATTAAATAGTTATTCCTTTATTGCCTCTTGTGTAATGTGATATTAACAGTTCACATCTACTTTAATCAAAGCTGTAATCTATAAAGTGCGAGCAATTTCTCCACTTGTGTTCAGGATTGGTACAAATTGGGTGGGTGGCAGCAGAACTGATTAGGCAGAGTTTTGCATTGTGTGGGTTGGAATAGTTTGGAGGCTCAGGTCAGATAAAGCGGTGGAAAATCCACGGTTGGAGAGGAAGAGGGGAGAGCAGGCCTGGCATTGAGCATCTGCACTCGAGCATCATGCTGACCAGGACAGCCAAAGGGATGGCTGCAATGCTCTGAAAGGATTATGCTGAGCTTGCCGCTTTTCTCCTTTCAGGCGTGGAAACAAAACACTGGCAGCAATAGTTTCTCTTAGTTTCTACGATCTGTTTGTCTCAACTTCGATGTTGAATATATGAGTTCACTTTTCCCTGGGCCAGAGTGCCTATTTTTGTTATAGAGGAATATACTGAACAAATATAATCTGTAGGCATTTTAATTTCTTCAAGCAGGTTACTTTTGCAGCTGTCTATTTAAAGAGATGGAACAGACAAACTGGTTGTTCAAGAAAATAAATAGTGTTGTTTTCTGACTCTGACAGTTCATTACTTTGCCAGTTGGGGCATCTCTATTGAGATGTGCATTACAGCCATTTCATGACTCCCTAAGCCACCTATTGTGGGTTTAAGCCCACAGTTCAGTTTTACAGGGGAGGGTGTTGAAAAGGTGCTTGCATTGTGTTTTCCTGTTCTCTGGGTTCAGACTGCTGACACATACATAACATGCAGCACCTAAACATCCCACACTAGATTAGAAGCTCTGGAACGCTCACCATGCAGTGGTGAAAACATGTATTGCAGAACACAGGAATGGATCACTAAAATTACAAAATAAACTCTGGAATGATTCGGAGCTGCTGATGTATTTAAAATCACCTTGGCAAAAGATCAACTTGCTTAATTTATGCATTTACAAAAAAAGCTTTCAATGTAAGAACTTTCAACAAATTGGAGCTCCTTCTCACCTCAGTGACACCAATGTAATATGGCATTTAATGACTATAGATAAGCATAGCCAATGTGCATCAAAACACAAGAACTGGGAGGCTTTCATTTCCCTTTGAAGAGGAAATGGGAACACCCAATTTGAGGCTAGCAAAGCAGAGTGCAGTGTCATGACACAGATGACACTATAGAGTGGTTACAGTTTAATATTTCCTGAAAATTAAAGGATAATCAGATTTTTCAGATTTTCCATAGATGCTTTTAAACAGCTAACAACTGCTGCATTTGTTACTTCACTTAATACTAGCCTTTGCAGAATTTCATACTTATGCAGTTATGCAGCATTATTCTAATCATCTTAATTTGTTCCTTTTAAAATCTTTATCCTATTTGTGTGATTTTTGTTGCTGTTGTAGCACTGTCAATTTCCCCACTGTGGAACTAATAAAGGATTGCTTTATCTTGATCGGTTTATGAAACAGTGTACATTGGGTCTGTGTGAAAATGCACTTATAATACAATGATATTTTTGATGACTGCAAATGAAATAATTTAAAAGCCATTTTCTAAAGCCACTGCCATTTCAGTGATAATTATCGCTCGAGCTAAAACTTTACAAGGAAACCTTCAACTCACACTGTGAAAGTCTTGAATTTCACTGAGTTTAACTGAAGTCTATATACTTGCAGAGAATCAGTATTGGCTTCCATCACTTACAGTGGAACTGCATTAGGAAGGTAACACTGTGGCCACTATGGGCAAGAGAACAATTACAGCGACCAGTAAAGTTTATTAGAAATGTATAGCCAAACTCCAACAGCATAAGACAAAAGCAAAATAATTCAACACACGTTGAATCATACACACAAACCTCTAAAGCATACTTCTGTTGTATATGATAGACATTTATAATCTGTATTGTATTAAACTGCTTGGGTAACCTGGTAAACTACACAGGATTTCTACCATTTAAATTTTGTATCTGCTACAATGCGCAATGTTTCATATAACAGCATAGAAAAACAAACTGATCTTTGCAACGGTATGATTATATGAGTCAACTGCACCACTCCACTACCATAAGCTCAACACAAACTGTAAGTTGCACAAGCATGTTTATTTTAAATGCTGAAACAAGTTTTTAAAAAAGAAACTGTTAAATATTTGCAGATGTTCGCAAACATTGGAAAATCCATTTCAGGCATAACTCCTGCTTTTTAAATTAACAAACAAAATATGTGCAATTTACAATACAAACATTAAAGGGGAAAATCTGTCATTAAAAAATCTACTTTTTTGGAAAATAGGCATTTTTAATTTTTTTTCATTAGAAATCACAACGTTCAATACATGACCTGACAACCTGCCAAAAAAAAAGAGAGAGAGAGAGAAGGTGTAAGACATTAGCACATCCCATTACATCATCATTTAGGTCAATGAACAATAACATTTTCATTTGAACAGAATTGTCCATGCAGAACAAAACAGCAAAGCACAGCACTGTATTTTGCTATGGATTTCTGTGCATGTCTCAATCCAACACACGCTCCCTGTCACTCCTCTCAGGGGTGTCGCTTTGGAAACTGCATCGAGATTAGGTTCTCCTCCAACATGGATGCCAACTCATGCCTAGTCTCTCTCTTCAACCAACTTATAACCTGCTTTGTTAACTACTGAGACGGCATCCCTATTCAACTACTCAAGATCAGGCATTTCTGGAAGAGAGACAAAAAACATGATGTGTAAGAACGTGAGTAGAAAAAAAATGTCAAAATGAACTGTTTAACAAAAACAAAATGTATGATGCTACCAAAATTTAAGGTCCCGTGGGCTTTTAAACTAAAACATAAACTGCATCCATATTAAAACTAATATCCATTTGTGACATACCAGATATGTCTTAATACTAATTATTTTTGACATAATAAAATTAATTCTACTTTAAGGACTCAAAACTGAGCAAAATCTAATAACCATGAATGCTGATGATATAATGACTCCCCCACATATTTAATAGCTTACTCAAAATATTTTACACACTCTACACTGCCAGGCAGCTGTCTTGGGACTTGTGATCTAGTGACATCAGATTATAAACTAAAATAGAGCTCTTTCAGATTAGTACTTACTTTCATCATCGCTGTCCACAGAATCGTGCTGCAAAAATAAGAACAAACAATTACAATTCTTCAGACACTACTTTATCTGGTTAATGTGACTTGATTAAATCACCAAATAAAAGACTTATCTACATAAAAAGAATATGAAGCAAAACAACAGAAATACTATATGTCTACAAACCCCGCCCCAAAATTATACCTCATCATCTGCACCGTCTAAATCTGGTAGATCATCCCCACCCATGCTGTTCATCATCTGACAAAATGCACAGGAGACCATCAACATGTTAATTTATCCAAACATAATCCACCACTGAGTACTATGTGTGTTCAACATGCTTACCTCTGAGAATTTATCGAAACTGGACAAGTCCTCATCCGAGTCATCTTCCCAGTCTTTCCAATTGTTGAAATCCACGCTCAGCCAGTTGCACTAAAAAGAAATCATACTAAAGTATGGCAGTTGGGCAACTTTTACCATCCTAATGCTTTTTTCTAGCTGTTTTTCAATTTTGACATGTACTCAGGAAAGTTTGTTTCATTACCCAAGTCACATTGCCGAATCAGAACACTTTATACTTTATTTTTATTTAAAAAAAAAAAAAAAAATTATAAATTATTTTTTT
>VUQH01034056.1:0-19788 GCA_015106775.1 Etroplus canarensis
TGGTTGCTTAGCGCTGCATACCTGTACACATGCAGCACAATGGATACATAGCGTTACTTCGCAGTAGTTGGTGCAACTATGGTGAGAAGAAAATCATGTTGGACAGAATAAGCCAGATGCATCTGCAAATCATCTGTGAATTTCTTGTGGCAACTCCTCCCATAGAAACTGACTCTGATACTGGTAGTTCTAGCCTTTTTCCCATGTGAAAAAGAACATTTTCACAGGGATCTGTGCAGCCATGTGAAAAATTAAGTACACCCCATGATTCAGTAGCTTGTAGAAGCAATAACTTGAAGTAATCCTTTTACTGTATGGATTTTCCAGTCTCTCGCATTGTTGTGGAGGAGTTTGTGTCCACTCTTCCTTACAACATTGCATCAGTTCATTGAGGTATGTGGGTGTTTTTTTATGCACAGCTCTCTTAAGGTCCCACCACAGCATTTTAATCAGGGTGAGGTCTGGACTATGACTGGGCCATTGCAACACCTTGATTCTTTTTCAGCTTTTTCAGTTATTTTATTGTAGATTTTCTGGTTTGTTTGCGATTTTTATCTTGACCCAGTTTTGGCTGAGTTTTAGCTGTTGGACAGATGGCCTCACATTTGGCTTGAGAATACTTTGGTGTACAGAGGAGTTCATTGTCTACTCTGAGTGAAGATACCCAGGTCTTGAGGCTGCAAAGCAAGCCCCAATCATCACCCCTCCACCACCGTGCTTGACAGCTGGTATGAGGTGTTTGTGTTGATAGTGCTGTGTTTGGGTTTCACCATATATGGCCTGTGCATTACGGCCAGACGTCTCCAAATGGGTGAATTTGCTGAAATGTCAACTCCTGGGAAGATTGTGGCATTACGGTAACACACACCTGAATGCTCCGGACCAGCAAACTGCCAAAACCTCTGCTTTTATAGAGGTGGTCACACTACACACTACAAGAGTAGTTCCAATTGTGGTACAAGTAATTTTGAGGTAGTATGAGTTCTAGATTATGCACTGGACTTGCATCAGTGGAAAAGCGGCATGTGTCCACCAGTGAATTTTATGGATACTCAAACCCAAGAAATCATGACCTTAAAAGTACTGGGCGAGGACTGGTCTAAATTTAATATTAGAATCATGCCATCATATGAAACGTGTTGTTTTTTTAATGCTGTGTCATAGGTTCGTCTGTCAGCCACTCACCAGCCCACAGTGTTTGATTCAGCTGGTGGAACATGTGGGCTGCTTTGGTGCCTCAGTCAGCCTGCATGTGAAAAAAACAAACTGTGCATTTTAATTGTGCCGTCTTCATATTCTATGTGATCAGAAGGTGCTCTTTGAAGCCATTTGCAATTGAAAACTTTTTTCTTTTAAATCAAAGATTGCATAAAATATTTTTGTGGGCATCAGAGTGTTGATTCACTGCCTGTCCCTACTGGCTGATATCGAGAAATCTTCCCTCTGTTTTCCTTAAATGCTCCACAGGTGTTGATAGCTTTTTTTAACACAGGCAAGTGCTTCTTCTATTCTCTGACTCATAATAAATCAACTTGTCTTGTTGCCTTTAAATCTGTCTTTAAAGCTATGAATAGAATCTGCCAGTTGGAGGCTGTGTGCTTAAAGGTTAGTTCATAAAAGATTTCATTATAGTGTTTAAGTTTGGATTTTTCCATCAAGGGAAAGGATAAAAAATGTTGCCAAGATGTGACTGGGGAGTTTTTCTTGAATTTTATTTTAGGTGAACACTTATCACTTAACATCTTTGGTGTTTTTTGTTTTTCTTTAAATTCTTCACCTAAAAAAAAGAAGTTTAGATTGCTATTTCATTATTTATTATTTCATCAATCTTACGGGCTTCACTCTTCTGTTTTCTGCTCTGTCCACCAGCACGTCTTTGGTTCCATGAACTTAACATTCTGCATTAGCAGTCTCTGAAGGGTGTGTGGTTGTTTGTGTGTGTTACAGGTGGTAGTGAGGCCCAGTGCGAGGGCTGTATAGAGTACTGCTGTGATGGGTCGCCACCTTTCTGCTGCTCCTACTATGCCTATGTGGGGGACGTCCTCTCGTAAGTCACCGCACACACACAAAAAAAGCAATTATGCTCTGTTCTTGGACTACACAGGCAATAATCTCCATGGTCTTTGTTAAGATTATTCTTTTAAAAAAAAAAGCACGTCTTTCACAAATATTAAGATGTCTCCCAGCTCATGTACTTTTCTCTACAGAAGACTTCACATAGGCAAAAATATCGATTGATCGATGAAAAAGGAAAAAACTTCTTACCAATTTTACCACCAATGCTAAGACTGCAGCTCTCTTCTTGCGTCTAAATATAGCTGATAACAAAATACAGGTGTAGCCGCTGGCAAATCTGTTTATCAGACACTTTCATGAAGATAAATTAGGGACTGACTCAAGGTCTCAGTGTAGCTGCCCAGCCTTTAACGGCCTTGGTTGCCAGGAAGCCACAATTATCTCCATCTCCATCAGATCGTGGTCATATTACAGGTATTGTGTTGGATCCTGCTGGAAATAAGAGAACAGAGCACATTTTCTAAAGTCTGTATTTATTTTTGTTGTTTTTCAACCACATAAAACTAAGCCGTCCAAGAAGAGCTTGAAATGTTTGGTTATTTTGGTGCTAAAAGTGCAAAAAGTAAACCGATATGCAGTCTGCTGATGAGTGAACGAGTCAATAAATACTGACTCAAAAGGCCTCAGTATTTGAATCTCTGACTGGAATCAGCTTGTGTTTAAAATGTGAAGCTGCTGTAAATGACAGAGACCTAATTCACATCCAGCTGTACAGAAGACCTTCTGTGGATCTGCTAATCAGCAACAAGTCAACTTAAAGAGCGGTAGATGAGCTAAAACTGCTTGTTTTAGACAGAGGATGAACTGAGGAACTGCACCAAGGCCCAGTGTGAGATAAATAAGGAAAGCTACTCTAGTAGAGCCCAGCAATAAAAACATGTGGTTGGATTTGAGCATAATAGGTCCCCTTTAGTCCTGTGATAGACTTCTAACCTGTCAAGGCTATAATCTTCCTCTCTTCCTATGCCAGCTGGGATAGGCCCCATTATTTGCACTCATTTTATTGCAAAACCTTGAATTACTTTTTATAAAATGAGAATTTGCAAAGCAGCTGTGGCTGACATGCTGACTGACGCTGACTGTGAAGACGAACCTGTTAACCATCAGTCCTTTTTCTGTTACAGCGCCAGTTCACACGATCTTCTGCAGTCACATGGTCACAGGCACACACAAATCACACACAGCTTAGTTACATCAGATGCTGCACTTCATCTCCATGGCAGCACCTTTAGAAGTATTGGTAGCATGTCTGCTGGAGACAGCTGCCTCCCCTCACATATGTCTCTGTGTGTGTGTTCCAGGGGCACTGCTATCTCCGGTATTGTCTTCGGGGTGGTGTTTTTGATGGGGGCGGTGGCGGCCCTGTTCCTGTGCGTGTGCATGTGCATGAAAAATGGGCGCGGCACGCGGGTCGGCGTGTTCAGCACCTCCTACAACATCAGCACCGTGGCCCAGGGCTGTCCAGGTGGGGCATCGTACACAATCACACTTTTCTGACGGCACATAGCATCCTTTGTGATTATTACTACATTTTTAAAGACTAAAACATATTAAATGTATATTTATTTTTTGTTAATTATGGGGTCCTTTTTAATTTTTAACTATTTACAGTTACTATTGTAAATAGTTCAAGCTGCTCTCCTGGACAAACTATCCCCTCTCTTTCACCAAAGCGATGCTGGTTTGGGGCCAGTTCTGTCTGAGCTGTTTGAGAAACAGCCCACGTTTCCACATGTTAAGGACCTGACTAATGTGTACTGTTTGTTGGAGTGATTTCTATAAGAAGAAAATTGTGATCACAGATTCTGTTGGCTGCACCTGCCAATCATTTTACTGCAGCAGCCCCATAACCACTGATGTCAGTGGTTCCCATTTTGGGCTGGTTCTTAATTTGGAACAGGCACAGTATACACTTAAGCCCACTTTATTAAGTATACCCGTCAGCTGCTCGTTAACATAAATATCTAGTTAGTTAATTATGTAGCAACAATTCAGTGCATTGAGGCATGTAGACATGATCAAGATGATCTACTGAAGTTCCAGCCGAGCATCAGAATAGGGAAGAAAGGTGATTTAAAGGACTTTTGAATGCGATTGTTGGTGCCAGTCCGGCTGTTCTGATTATTGCAGAAACTGCTGATCTGCTGATGCACAGCCATCTCTAGAGTTTACAGAGGATGGGCGGAAAAAGAGAAAATATTCAATAAACGGTAAAAATGTCTTGTTGCTGCCAGAGGAGAATGGCCAAACTGCTTCAAGGAAGGCAACAGTAACTCAAATAACCACTCATTACACAGTATGCACAAGAGCGTCTCTGAACCTACAACACATCGAAACATCATAGCAGCAAAAGACCACACCAGGTGCCACTACTGTCAGCTAAGAACAGGAAACTGAGGCTTCGGTTTACAAGGGCTCCCCAAAATTGGACAGCAGAATACACGGAGTCTCGATTTTTGCTGAGACTTTTGGATGATAGGGTCACAATTTGGTGTAAACAACATGAAAGTGTCAATCTGTCCTATCAACAGTTAAGGCTGCTGGTGGTGCCGTAACAGTGTAGGGGGTATTTTCTTGGCACATTTTATGACCACAGTGTACCATATCACAAAGCTCAGATTATCTCAAACTGGTTTCTTGAACGTGACAATGAGTTCATTGTATTCAAATGGCCTCCGCAGTCACCAGATATCAATTCAATAGAGCACCTTTGGGATGTGGTGAAACAGGAGATTCAGATTATAGATCGGTAGCAAGTGAATGATTATATCATGTTCATAAGCACCAAAATCTCTGAGGAATGTTTCCAGCACTTTGTTGAATCTATACCATGAACAATAAAGGCAGCTCTGTAGGCAAAAGGGGGTCCAACCCAGTACTACCAACGTGTATCTAATAAAGTGGCCTGTGAGTGCAAGTGGCAACACCATCTCTATATTACCTCTGCATGCTGTTAATGGCCAATAATACTGACCAGAATCAGTTGGGCAGCAAGCGGTACAACTTTAAACATTTGAAGAATATTTATAATCCATAATAATCAATAATTATGGCTTTATTAGTGTTAAAAATTTGTAATTCATTATTGAAGTATTCACTACCATTTGTACAATTCTAATACAGCTTTATCTAATTATACATTTTCCTTTTATGTAAGTTAAAGATTTGTTTAGTTTTTGTAACAAATCAACATGTATGAATATTTTACTAGTATTAGACTGTCTTATAAAGTATCGTTTATAAGAAGGTATTTTCATTAATTCATGGGTGTCTACATGATGATATACACACAAAGGAGGCAGCTGAACAGATTTTGTTGTGGTGAAACCTCATCTCCTGCCCTCAGGCACAACCTGGAAACGAAAAATGAAAATGAATGTGTGTAATGTGTTACGAGATCCACGGAGGCCTCAAGGGAAATTTTTCAATTGTTGTAGATAAATAACTGTTTTTTTAAAAGCTTTTATTACCTACTGCATCCTGTGTTTTTTTATCCTCCCCTCTCTCACTCTTTGACATCTGATACACTCTGTTCCCGCTTAACAGCAGAAAATGGCGACAATGTTTCCACATTGGTACATTGTCTGCAGATCATAGTGTGTGTTTATAACACTCTCCAGCCCCAGGAATGCTCCTTTTTTTCTGGGGCTCATCACTTATTTATCATGTTTCATTCTCCTCGGTGTATCGCCTTCACGCTACGTTGGACGAGAGCTCGCTGTGCTGCCCTACAGCTCTGATCATGTTTCATGAATATGGTGCTCAACACAATGCAATGTGAATATATGTACTGTATGATGAGTGTATGCTTATTTCGCCACGCCTCGACACTGAATGTGCGGCGTAGTTGTTGCTATTATTTTCCTGCTCCAATGCGAAAAAGATGTCTAAAGATTTCTTTGTATTTTTTTTTACTACTTGCAACAGTTCCATAAAAATAAAACTCCTACTCAACACTATGAGACTGTGTGCAACTTGCAGCCCCTCATCTTGGGTGGGGCTTAACTCCATTCATCTTTTGTTTCATGCCTGCTGCTTTGTTGTTCTTGTGAATAATGCGAGTTCCCCTGGTGAAACTGATAACAAAAGTGCTTTTTGATTCTATTTTTGACCTCCTTCAGTGGGGGCTCCAGAGAATGCGGTTTCTCATTTTAACCACTAGAGGGTGCAACTGTCTTGTGAAACTTGTAAAATTAGGGCAGGTATGCTGATTTTCAGTGGGCCTCATTCCCATTAAAAACTGAAAAAATGCAAAGTTTGTAATCATTACAGAATAAAGGAATGCTTTTGAACAACCTGCAGAGCTCATGCTTTTTTTAATTTTGTCCTCAGGTCCTCCACCTCCATACACCTATGACTACGAGATGTACCCTCCGTCTCTACATCCCCCGCCTTACACCCCAACACAGCCTCATCCAGCCAACTACTCCCCGCCTCCTCCTTACCCCGGCTGCACCCGAAAGTGAATCTCTGCTGCACTGAACATGCACTGGCCAGCTCAGAGCAAGCGATCGTGGCCCAGATTCTCAGACATGAAGACGGCTCTGAACTCTCAAGCTGCAGTGTTGCAGTTTGGGTGTGACCCACCAAAAATTTCCACGCTGAAACATAAGCGTGAACTGGCAAGCCAAAATACCCGGTTCGGCTTTCTTGCATTTCTGCTGCTCTGTAGCTGAGGACATGATGTGAAAGTAATCATTTAACTAAATGTGGGTCAAGCCGGCCAAATAGCTTCGCCTCATCACGTCTGATGATAGACTTAACTGTTGGCAGCCCCGATGGCCTGCAGCTGGTACTTTTTGGCCACTAATAACCGATATCCCTTATCCGTCCCCACCTGTGCACATCAAAGGCAGCACACCACTCAAATGATCACTATTGTGAGCACAGAGGGGGAGCTCGCATCACTGGAGGCAAAAAGTCTTTCCAGGACATGCTGTAGACTTTTCTTTATAGGAAGTTATTTAGCCCTTCTCTTTTTGAAAACTTGATTTACGTCTGTGTCTGAAGTGGAAATTGATGAATAAAGCTGTTTTAAACAAGTCAGGTCTGGACCTGTCACATGCAGACTTGAATATACTCTTACCAGCCACTTCATTTGTTGTATCTGTTCAACTGCTTGTTAATGCAAATATCTAATCAGACAGTCTCATGGCAGCAACTCAATGGATTTAGGCATGTAGACATGCTCAAGATGACCTGCTGAAGCTCAAGCTGAGCATCAGAATGAAAAAGAAAGGTGACTTAAGTGACTTTAAATGTGGCATGGTTGTTGGTACTAGACGGGCAGGTCTGAATAGTTCAGAAACTGCTGATGTAGTGGGATTTTCCCGCCCAAGAGAAAATATCCAGTGAGCAGCAGTTCCCTGAGAGTATAGGCCTTATTGAAACCAGAGGTCAGAGGAGAATCGCCACTCTGTTTTGAGCTGATATGAAGACAACAGTAACTCAACTACTTGCTGGTATCAAGGCATGCAGAAGAGCATCTCTGAATGCACACCACATCAAACCTTGAAGCAGATGGGCCACAGCAGCAGAAGACCACACTGGGTGCCACTCTGTCAGTAAAAATGGGAAACTGAGCTTACAGTTTGCATGGGCTCACCAAAATTGGACCGAAGAAGGCTGGAAAAATGCCTGGTCTGATGATTCTTGATTTCTGCTGCAACATTCAGATGGCAGGCTAAGAATATGGAAGCATGGATCCATCCTATCTTTCGTCAACAGTCCAGGCTGCTTGTGGTGGTGTAATGGTGGGTGCTGACGTTGCCCATCCCTTTATGGCTACAATGTACCCACTTTCTGATGGCCGCTTCGAGCAGGACAACACAGGATTATCACAAAACTCAGATCATCTCAGACTGGTTTCTTGAAAATGACAATGACACCAGTCAGCAGTTCTCAGTTTAATAGAGCACCTTTGGGATGTGGTGGAATGGGAGATTCAGATCATAGATCTGTAGCAGCTGCATGATGAAATGATGTCCATATGGACCAAAGCACTGACGAATGTTTCCAGCACCTCATTGAATCTGTGCCATGAAGAATTAAAGCAGTTCTGATGGCAAAAGCAGGCCCTCCCCAATAGTAGCAAGGTTTACCCAGTAAAATGACCAGTGAATCCATTCAAGCCATCCCACCCATAATAGTGTGAAGGACTTGTCAGAAATGTACTGTTTCTATTGCCTTACTTGAATTAATATGTCATAATGCGGGGTCACTTTGAAACAGAGAACGTGTTTTCATAATATTCTTGAATTGAAATTGGAGCACATTCATTGTGGAATTACAGTTGAAGGCTGTTTAAAGTTTTTAATCTGAAGTGACCACAAACAGCACAGTGAAGTCACCTTCTGACTGTGAACACAAACTAAATGTGGGATAAACACTATGTGTGTATGGGACAATGTGGGAGGCAGTCTGAAATGTTCATATCTAACTTAAAAATAAAAATAATAAAATGCAGATTACCTGTAATGGCTAAAGATGCAACTCTCTCCTCAAGTAATTACAATAAGAATAAAAGGAAGCTCTAATTTGTTCTTACTCCAGGGTCTTTATATGCTCCTGTACTCTCTTGTATTTTAATGTTATTCTGCTGCTGTCTGGGGTTTCTGTAGTAATGCATCCGTAGCATGGCATAGCATATGTGACAGTTTTAATGACTCTTAGCTAATTATGACACACATATATTCTACATCACTTTGTCCCCAGAGAAACAACTCTAGCAAAAGAGAAACGCTCAGTTTCTCAGTACTGCTGTTTCATTTTCTTTATGATGGTAGCATATTCGCCAAAATTCTCAGATCCTATGACTTTTTGGTGACTTGTGGATTGGCCAAGTTGCCCCTGTTGTTCCTTCATAAAACTGTGTTAATGTGCTAATGCAATCATTGATAGAAATTCCAGTGGGGATGAGGAGGTCTGGCTCCCTGTTTTCTGTGAACGATAGCTTCGTCCTCCTCAGTGCATCGCTGTAAATATATGACTCTGAAATTTGAAATAATATTATATGCAGTGAAAGCTATCAGTTTAATTATGAATGGAAAACATTACATGTGTAAGTCTTTAAAGGTGGATTCCTCCTCATGTACATCACAGTGGTTTGGCCCACCATTCCTTAACTCCTTTAATTTGTAAACTGCAAATAAAGGATGTGTGAGACACTATTGTTTACTTGTACAACTCAGTGAAGTTCAAAGTATTTACAGCTGTAACCAGACTATATTTTATTAGGTCCGCTAACTGCTGTTAAATCTTGTGCTTTTTGTGCGATGTTATTACAGGGCAGATACTTATCCTAAAGGGTTTTTATTGAGACAGGAGGCCTGCGCACATTAACCCTAGTACTGCAGGACCTCAATATACTGATGTCCCAGATAAGTTTTGTGTACTGCCGGTTGTTTAGCTGGTTGTATAGCTGGCAGTACTAGGGTTAAAATGATAACTCATGGAATTTTCAACCAGTTTTCAAGTGCTTTTTTTCCAGTTTTATTTTTGATTTTTGGTTTCCCATGAGCCCCCACTGACTGGTTGTGGATCCCCCTGTGCCACCCTATTTTTAAAAAATCATAGAGATACCCCTGATTGGGTTAAAAACTTAAGAGTGCATGCCCTGCAGATCCATGGACTATGATGCTGACAAATGACACTGTGATCTGTAGTGAGAGTGGAAAGCAGGTGGAAGAGAGCCTGGAGAAGTGGAGGTATGCACTGGAGAGCAGAGGAATAAAAGTCAGTAGAAACAAGACAGAATATATGTGTTGGAATGGTGAAGATGCAGGGAGTTTAAATCTCTGGAGTCAACCATCCAAGGCAGCAGAGTGCATACGAGAGGTGAAGAAGAGAGTGCAGGCAGGGTGGAGATGAGTGTCGGGGTGCTTTGTGACAGAAGGATAGCAGCAAGAGTGAAAAGGAAGGTTTACAAGATGGTAGTGAGACCTGCTATGATGTTTGGAGACAGTGGCACTGACAAAAAGACAGGAGGTGGTAGAGTTGACGATGTTAAGACATTAGAGGGACAGCTCAGGTCGAGCGGTTAGGAGACAGAGTCGGAGAGGCAAGGCTGAGATGGTTTGGAGATGTGCAGAGCAGTGATAGTGGATATATTGGACTGGATGTTGAAGATGGAGCTGCCAGGCAGAAGGAAAAGAGAAGGAGAACATAAAGAGGGTTGATGTGAAAGGAGAGGAGGAAAATAATAGGGTAATATGGAGGCAGATGATCTCCTGTGGCGACCCCTAACGGGAGCATGTCCGGCAGAACCAGTCCAAATGTGGGACAGGGGGACAAAGAATAAAAATACCTCCAGTTCCACATAAAGAGTGGCATCTGGTCACCCTACACATGAATATAGTGAGGTATAGTGAGGCTCTTTTGTACTCTCAGCGGCTGTGTGGCAAATAAAAGGTGATTGTGAAGTGTAAACAGTAACTCCTGTATCCATCAGTAATTCCAGCAAGTCTGACCTGAAATTAAAGGCGAGCAGGTTCAGCGAGAGCTTTGAGAAACGTGTGCGCCTTGAAGCTCACGCGTGCATGAGCGCGCGTTAATCCCACTGTGGTGCGGTCAGGTGATCGGGCGCCGAGCAGCTGTGCCGCCTCGGTATCGCTCACCCGTCAGACAACGGGAGTCACCGGCGCCGAGCGCACGCTTTTACTCGCCAGCGACGCAAGCCTTTTCCGACAACAGTGCGGTGAACCGCTGCCTCTGGGAGCCTCGCTGTGAGTGAGACGGTATGGGGGACCGAGTAGCTTTGCTGCTGGTGGCCGTGGCGGCTTCGGCTCTGGCTGTCGAGGTAAGAGGAGCCCGTTTTTGTGTGGTAATTTGTGGCGTTTTCCACCATATTGTCGGTGTCGCTAAATTAAGCTCGGAAGCCGTGCTGCTGTCCCTTCACAACTAAAGCTTCGACTTCTTTAGGCGTGAGATTAAGGCTTTAAAAAAACAGCGCTTTTAATCAAATTACGCATTTACAGACTGTTCTAGAACAAATGAGCGGTTTGGCTCGGTAGTCTTATGATAACGCGGCGTTTTGGGATGAAAAAATACGCAGTTGAGTTGCAGTGGGTTTTGCGCTGAAGGCTGTAACCGGAACTTTAATTTTACAATTAATCCAAATTTACGCTCGTTATGAATTCTTGGGTATACCTGAGTCAGGGTCGAGGCAATTTTTACGGGCTTTTTGGCTAGCATTCCCCCGTCGTTTGTTGTTAATAAACACGACAGAAATTAGTCAGCGTGTCCTTTCTCCTGCAAACCCTCCCCGTTTTAAGCTTGTGGTTTAATTTGCTTTGTTGAGACTGTGTGACAAAGCAGGAGAGGGCCTTTTATTTAACCACTTTCCCCCTTTTTCTTTGTGTTAAAGGGACAAACTGCTCGCCTTACTGGGATTTAAAGCGCTTCAAACTAACTAGGGCTGCCACTAAACGCCTTTCCGCTGACAGTACTGCGCAAACGGCCAAAAATCCGCAGCCAGCGTCCGTTTGTTCTCATGGAGCCTCGTCAAAATGATCACATTAAATAACTCTAAAGCGTTTTGTCTCATTTTCCATAACCCTGAGGGCTAATTTTCAGGCAGTGGGCGTGTTTTGGGAATGGGAATAAGTAAATACACGTTTGTCTCCGGCTTTAAAGGCTTCGCCTGAGCGTTCCTGTTGAATAGACTAGGATAAAAATCGCATTTATGTCCGTTTGTGTGGAAAACAAACGGTTTAAACGCCCTCCGCGGGTTTGGAGAATAGAGAAGCAAGATGGCGGCGGTGCACTGCAGCATTTATCGAGGGCTTGGAAAACTGGGAAGCCAACAGGAGCTTGGACTGACATTGTTCCCTTTCGTGGCTTATTTTCTAATCCACATCGCTGATATGTTACTGCAGAGATGGGCTCGCATAATCGCTGCTTGCGCTTTTTTTTTTTCATGCGTCTTTGCCAGGAGTATGGCTTTGTGGATGTCCACTGCAAATGAGCCTTTTTGTTTTTACACGCCATTTACTCAATCCTGTGCTGATGCGTGGCTGTGATGTGAGAAGTCGCTGTTTGATCGATTTCAGACACTGTCAGTGCGTTAAAGTAATACTCAAAAGCATTTTCTGTGTAAATGTCATCATTTCTCACTGGAAAAAATAAATACCCCACATCACCTTCTTGGAGACTTCCCCAACTGTGAAGTGTTCAGTTGTTTTAATGAGTAATTTCTTAGACTAAAGGGTAAATTCCACTGATGTGTAATGTATGAACATTTGCTTTGTGAGCTGAACGACATATTCATGTAGCCACGCCACTACTGAAAGTCCAGTTGTGGTGGTGGATAGGGCAGGGGTCTCAAACCTGTGGCTCCTTTGCCAACCTCCACTGGCTCCCTGAGGCTTTGACACATCCCTGGATGAATATCTCAATAACAGTGGTTCTTCACAATCACTTTACATTGATCTTTACATTCTCCATCACCTCTTCATTTGGTGAACCCGTGTTTAGCATGGACATGGTCCTGAGGATTCCTGGCCACTGATTCCAAATCCAAAAGGAAAACGTTGCTTGATCTTTGGCTGGATTACAAACTGGCCTGTTTATTTTGCTGTTCACATTTTCTCTTTATTGCCAAATTAGGCTACTTTTAATTTGATTCATTTGCACAGTAGGTCTCAGAGTGGAGTTTAAAGTAGGCCTGTATGTGCCAGTACATATTAATTTGCCCGCATTGCAACTTTTCTGTTTTGTTGGTTTTAGCAGTAAGTGAAAAAGTAACGATTTTTATTAGTTTGGTTTTTATCGTTTCTCCTGTGATTAATGTTGACATTTTAGTAGACTGTCAACTTCATTGTAAAGGCTCAACTATCTTTTGCGGTAAATAATCCTCCAAATTGCTCTTTTAATAGTATAAGGTGTCCAGATGTCCCTCTTTATGTGGGGCTGCACTGCATTTTTACTCCTTGTCCCACATTTTTATCAGCTATTCAAGACGTAAAATTTTCAATGCATGTGAAGAAAGAATGGAAGGTGTTTTATTATGGTCAAGTGGAGGTTAACCTGTCTCTGCCCAGCAGGGAAAGTTGCAAGCCACCAAAAAGTCAAATTTCAGCTCAGATGGTGTAAATTAACTAAAAGAACATGAGTTACGGTTAATGATCTCTGTTTCACACAAGGAAAAAACCACACCATATGTGCATGTCATAACTGGCTCAAATGGGTGTGACATCCCTAATTGAACATGCATATGATTTCCAGACAGAAAAGTGGCTGAAATAAGTTAACATTTACTTACCAGTTAATAGCATAGAAAAAGAATACAGGAGTGTTAAAAAGACTGGCATGACAACAAACCAGATTTCTTTCTTTCTTTTTTGTTATTTACTTGGCAGGGAAGTCTTAAAAACTTGCACTCATTTTAAATGTATTGTTTCTTTACATGCTGAATGCCAAACCTGTAACCATAACACTTTATTGTGTTTTTGATTTTTAAGTTGGATATGAAAATTTCAGGCTACCTTCCAGCATTGCTAACATGTTCCACATTGTCCCACATTTAGATTGCTGGGATCTGGTCACCTTAGTTGAGGAGGGATTGTTGGTTTTCAACTGCAGCTTGTATACCTGAAAAATCAATCAATAGTGGTAATTAATGTAAGGCTTGGGTCCTTTTTATCCATTAAGGGTCGGTATTTGAGGTGAAATGCGGCAGCTGATCTTTGTTGTTCGCTGTAAGCGTCCTCTGTAATCAGTGGACTAGGAATGCGTAGTTTGGACTTCTCTTTGAACAAAGCATTGGCTTTGTTTATAATCCAGTGTTGAGGACAGTTCAGACAGTCCTTGTCCTTTGAGTCCAGTATTTACATCATAAACATCAAAGACGCAAGCAATCAAAAGCAACAGAACAAAATTTCCGAAATGATATAAGCATGATTAGATAAGAATTGAAAATGAGATGTTGCAAGTATTTTGATCCTGTTAGGACTTGTTTTTCCACTTTATGACTGGCACATAGAAAGGCTTCTAAACACTTAGCCTGAGGAAGCAGCTTTTCCTGATGGGCCCGCCCTGTACACGCTGGCCGTAGTGTGGAGCGTGGGAGTTGGATGCCAGCCTTTGTGTATTTCCAAATCCTTGGGAAATGGCTCTTGGATGGGTGCAGGCAGTGTGTTTGTGTGCATACTGCAGTGTTTTAGCCTGGGGCGGACCAGCCCTCTCCCCTTATTAGCGAACCTTAATGCCATTATGCCTGTTGGCACTGCCATTGCTGCTTTGCTCTCTGGCACCTTCTCTGCTGCTCACACTGCAGTTCTTTAAAGAAGAAATCCACTTGACGCTGACGTGTCCCCCTCTTTCTTTTCATTTTCTCTTTTTCCAGCTTGTTTTACTCACTTTTCACCTGCATCACCTCCACTTATTTTGCAGTTTGAAATGTACATTTTGCAGAAGGCCTTTTGACAGCCCCTGGAGAAGAGGGGGGGGTTTAAACTTTGTGCTTAACCCAGAGCTTCCAGTATATTTGTAGGCAGAAAAGTAGCTTTGGTGTGAGTCTTGAAGAAATGTGTATGATTGACTGTCAAACTGACCTGGTGATGGAGACGATTTCAAATTAAATTCTGAGAATGACACTAAAAACCTGGTGTTTGTGGATATTTTTGGCTTTAAATGTCCACATGTTGTATGTTAATCTGGGCCTGAGACCTCTGTTTGTGAATGTCCAGAGGATTTTGCTTAATCAGTTCCAAATACCAATCGATTAATGGACTAATTATCTCAGGTCCAGATTAACATACAAGATGTGGGCATTCAAAGCCAGAAACATCCACATCTGTTTAGTGCTTCTTTAACGATATCAGCTATGTGTAATTTGTATGGACGAAAGGATTACTTGATTGAATAAGCTATCCTTTAAATCAGTAGATTGATCAATAGAGTACATAATTGTTGGTTGCATTCATGTTCAGTTCAGATGTTGGAATATTTATCTATGCACATGGTTAAGCCCACAAATGATACATTGACTCATTGCTAAGTGGAGAAACCATTTTTTTTATTCGTTTAAGTATCCTTCACTGCGGTGACATTAGGTTGGCAGTAAACACTGAATATTGTCATATGATTTTTTTTTTCCACCTTTTTATTATCATCTTTTAATCCTTCCTGCTCCACCAGCTGTGCCAATAGTTGGCTATGAAAATTTCCTGGTGCAAACAGCACATTGTCCACAATGGTTGTGTCAACAATGACAGTATCGCCGCAGCACTCCCAATTCATGTCCCCCCTGCCCCCCTCCCCTCTGTCTGTCCAGGAGAAAAGAATTCCTAACCTTTTGTTGTTTCTGTCATCATGGTAAACTGGGATGACACCTAGGCTCTTGCTGTCTCTTGAAGCTGCCTGTCCTTAACTCATTTGTGTCCACCTAACAAAACCTGAGCCACCTCATAGGTTCTACCGAGTGATGCGCTGTCCATAAACTACAGACCTAGATGGTCCTTAATTCATAGAAATTAAAATAATTACAAATACCTCTAGACAAAAAAGACCAGATTTTGTTTTGGTGCCAATTGAGTTTAAATGTGCTTTTGTTTTTCTTATGGGAAAGCAAAATTTGCATATGAAAAGTTAGCACTGTGAATTCATGTTAATAGGTGGGTTAAGTATTTACTGCAGGGCATACACCCCCCAGCAGCACCAGTTTCCAAATGACTACAGTAAACTTTAAGAGTTAAATCAAAACTAGAACTTGCATGTGTGTGTAACAAACAGCTGTTTGTGGTGGTCAAAGGTTTCCTGCTGCTCATTTATGCGTGAAATTGAAATGTCACATTCTGTCAAGTCCATAAAACCTGCAGATTTTGCTACCTACTAGATAAAATCAGAACTGAACTATCATGACCTCCTTGCTCAAAAGAACATTTTTAGAATTTTGGTTCTGAAGCTCTGTAAGACCGCATTCATTTAGATAATGCAAGTGTCAACTGTGAAATCCTAAGTTCAGAGTATGGGAGTCCTCTTCTTTAGAAATTCTAAATCTAAATCCTGTTCTTGTTGCACACCTACATTTTTGTCTGATTATTCTCTCTCACCATGGAGGGTTGCATCAAGAAGGGCATGCGGTGTAAAACCTCTGCTAAATTATCAATGCCGATTAATCTGCTGTGGCGACCCCTTGGTGGAGAATGCAAGGGAGCAGCCGAAAGGTACATTCTAGTGTTTTCCTCTTGAAAGCCTGACTCCCTGCTTTTCAACATGTGGTAGGAATCTGGTAGTGCAGATATCAATAGGGAGGGCAAAGGTTTGCTTTGTGCACTACAACCTGTCCTCTGAATGATATATTGTGGATCAGCATGAGAAGGCTCAAGTAGATCTATCAAGTATCTAATGTTTGGGTCCTCTCTGAAGAAAAGATTCTGTCATGCTGTGAAAACAAAGTAAAACTCTGCAGTCTCAGTCTTAAATGCTGACTATTGAGAAGAAATTGCAGGTGCATCAGCTAACACTAGTTAAATTTTTCCAGGCAATTTTAGGATTAGTATCAGGTCAAGAACACGATTCACTGATGGTGATGAAGAGTAGTCCCAGACAGAAACTGCCAAGCTGTAGAAGTTGGCTTTTTATGGTTTTCTTTTAAGTTAAAGTGTGGTTGAGTCAACCTGACAGTTTTTGATCACTGTGTCACAGTGTGCTGCCTTCATTTTCAAGACATAATGTCTCACTAATGTGATTTCTGCAAGTCAGTCCTCTGAAAAGCCTTCTCCTCGCCTTCCTCCGCCTCCTTATGTCTGGCTTATAATTAGCTCTAATAGGTCAACATGTACTTTATTCTCAGGTTGTCTTCAGGGAACATTCTTCCTCCTCCCTTTTCTTATATTAGAGTGACTCTCCTGCTACAAAGCAGCACCATTCATCACCATTCGAGTGCTATTTCCATCTGTAAATATGAGCAGTGCACCATGAAGACAAACTCTTCATTTCACCGCTGCTGAGTAAGCAGCTGTTGGTATAAAATCTGAATAATAAGCTGAGAAACAAGTCGCCCTGACCTGCACAATCATTCAGCAGCTGCACATAGTACAGCCAGCTTTTGGTTCATCTGGGAGGAAGCTGTGCAGCATTCACACGCTCCATCTGAATGTGTGTTTGCTGCCATTGCCCACTAAGGCCTCAAAGCTCAACCAGAAGTGCCACATCTGTTAGGCTGTGGTGTGTTTTGAGAAACTGATCTTCCAGTGAGATATGACCTACAGTGTGATAATGTGACCAAGGACAATCAAGTTTTAATCATGGATTTGGTCACACAAATTCAGCTTTAGTGTGGGATGGATGAGTCTGCATGTTTGGTGTGAATGTGTAGTTTCACGCTCATGTGTCTGATGTTACTATATTTGTATGTGTTTATCACACACCATGACTCGCTTTGACTGATGATTCTATACATGCAGTTGATATGTCCTGGTACCTGATGAAACTGGTTAATTATTGCGTTGAGAACCAGTCCAAGCATGTGCCTATAAGCCTTGGCAACCTGGCTGCTGAGTGGTGAGATTTCCTTCTAGAAGGACTTTGCTGTGACTGCGTAGTTGCAACACCCCAGATTCACTTTGCATGACAATCTTTGTTAGATGTCAGCAAGTGCTCGTTCTTCACTTCCTGTCTTGTCTTCCTCGTTGCTCTCCATTCAGGGCTAAAATCAAAAAACAGTGCTGGTCAAAAAGTATATGCTTCACGACCATAAATTGGATATGTACACTTTCAGCTTAAAAAGTTGATGTTCTTGAATAACTTAACTAGAACTTGCAGGGCACATTTCAAAATCAGCATATGCTTAATGCTAATAGTTTTCCCCTTGTGATGCCAATTGCAGATGTGTACCAAATGCTGTTGACCTGAAGGTCAGAAAGCTTTCGAATGCACAAATTAAAACCAAAACTTCAAGTAGAGAGCAAGCACAAGTGGTAGTGTAAAATGTATCCTTTGATAATTTTGGATCAAGTATTTCTTTTTCTTTTTTTTTAATTTG
Source organism: Etroplus canarensis (assembly GCA_015106775.1). NCBI lineage: Eukaryota > Metazoa > Chordata > Actinopteri > Cichliformes > Cichlidae > Etroplus > Etroplus canarensis. The sequence continues at coordinate 18,062 of VUQH01034056.1, forward strand.
GCCTGTGAGCTGCTCTTTTAGAGTAGAACAAAATTTGTATGCTATCTATTTATGAACATTTTTTCATCACAACAAATCAAAACTTTACAAGCTTTCCTTTCTAAGCAATATAAACTGATTCTTTCAACATGACTGAGTCAGGAGCCACAGTGGAGCTGGACTCTGTGCTGCTCTTTCCTCTAGTTTCCATCGTTCTCATTTTCAGCTCTTATTTTTTCCATGAAGTACATGTGGACTAACAATCCACTTTGCCTCAGTATGTCTCTGATTACTACAGAGGCTGCATACTTTTCTGTTTTTAAGATGGAATCTTTCAGAGAAAGTTTCATTTTAATGGAGTTATTTTGTTTTACCTCTGTCAACATAAAAACCCACGAGGGTCCCTGTTTTTGAAGATTATGTTTCATCACTTACAGAGATGATCTCATTCTCTCCTGCCTCACTCCCCATGTCTCCACTCATCGTCTTGGGTGTTCATGGTTGCCATAGCAGTGCAGCCTTCCCCCAGGTGCCCAGCACTCGGGCTATAATTAGGCCACTCTCTTATTCCTGCTGTTCCTGTCACCCATTTATTCCTTTCCATCAGATTAATTTGTCACTCTTGCTTTTATTCTGAAAATCTGTGTTACCCATATGCTGTGTTACTAATGTGTTGCATGCCCTCAGTTAGAGATGCACAGATTAGAGGGTTTATGAATCTAGTACCTCTTCAAGTCAGGCGACGTGCCATCAATTGTAGATGACAAGTGCTCTGAGTCCAGCTGTGAAATTGGAACACTTGTTTCAAATGCCAAGATTCTGTGTGCGCAGTTGAAATTTCCACCAGAAAGCGGATGGGAATTCTTGACAGTGTCTTGCTATTTCTGGCTCTCTTTCCTGTTTGGATTCCGTGACAGAGGTGGACTTCCTGCATTTGTACAGTAAACTGGACTGATGCAGAACAAGCAGGTGTGGGTGATGGGGAAACTACTGATTAGAAAACCTCAATTGTTTGAAATGGCAGTGACAAAACTGAGCTAGTTTTGTATTCTATTGAGATTTTAGAAATTTTCTCATCTTGCTAAGCTGATACTTGATTTATTGAAATTAAGGTTAAAATAGGAACTTGAGACTACTGCAGAATAGTTAAGTACACATTGAAAGTACTGGTTCATGGTGATGGGGAAAAAATGTGATTTTCATGGTTGACACCTCCACTTGACAGCAAGAAGGTTCCTAGTTCGAACCTCAGCTGGAGCCTTTCTGTGGGGAGTTTGCATCTTCTCCTTGTGCCTACGCGGGGTTCCTCCTGGTTCTCCAGTAAGACTAGAAAAGTGCTTTATAAATGCCAGTCTGTTTCCATGGCCAATCAAATGGAGAAGAAAAATTCTGCTGCTGTAGATGTCAAATCTGTTTTTTATTGTATCATCTAACCCATTTGTTAAAGTGGGGTGAGTGTTGTGGGTTGGTTGGTTTTGTGACATGGACCACAAAATATGACGACATGAAGCAAACACAAAAGTATACTGTCTGTTTCAGGTGGTTTGAGTCAAGTACATTCAAATATATGTGCCCACGTGATTAAACATAATTACAAAATGACAATTGAATTATAGGAAGTTGCAAAATTTTCCACCCAATTCCTACACAAAAATACACTATATTAACAAACGTATTGGGGCACCTACATGTTACTTCTACAGGAGTGGAGTTGCCCCCCCCCCCCCTTTTTTTTTTTTATTTTTTTT
>VUQH01034056.1:19808-31126 GCA_015106775.1 Etroplus canarensis
TTCCCCCCCCCCCCTTTTTTTTTTTTAATTCATTTTATTTATTTATTTTATTTGCCACTCCACAGAACATGTTTTCACTGCTCCAGAGGAGGTTTAGAACTCTACAGATATTGGGTTAGTGGAGCGTTGGTGAATTATACACACTGTGTGCCTCAGCACTTGGTAACCCTGCTCTGTACATGGCCTGCCACTTTGTGGCCAAGTTGCTTTGGTTCCCAAACCTTTCCACTTTGCAGTAATACCATTTAACAAAGTGACTCCTCGTAACTGTGACATCCCGTCACATTAAAATGCTCAAAGACCCATTTTGTCACAAATGTTAGTACAGACCGACTACATGGCTAGTTGCTTGATTTTAAACATCTGTGCTTGTGGGATTGAATGAAATACCGGAATTCAGTGATTAAGAGGTATGGCCCAATATTTTTGTCCATATAGTGTAGTTTACAATTACTTGATTTATTTCTGCATCTTTCAGTTGAAGCTAAAACAACCCTTGGTAAGAGGGACATTGTAAACAGATTTTTGTAATTTCAAATCTGAGGAGCCACCGTTCATAAAGTAATCACTGTGTCTGTGTGCATGTGTGATCAGAACTCCATCTGGTTATCTTGGTGTGTTACTTCGAAGTGACTCCCTCCTGGATACCATCGAGATCAGGGCTAGTTTACCGGGCAGTCCTGAATGAGCTGGTCATTACAATGGCTTAAAGTTTAACACAAAAGCACATGCAGTCCCATCAACATGCAGGTTACACATTCACTCATCAACTCACTCCCTTTCAAAGCGAAGTAACTCGATGATGAAATTCCTGCTCTCTGGTGAATTGGATAATGGTGTTGCTTCAGGTTGGCACAGCCAGAGTGAGGTTACAGGCGTTTCCCTAGGGTTGTGAGCAGTCTCTGTATCTATGGTGATTACAGCTAAGGAAACCAAGAGTCCCTCCATCACGGCTAGACAAATTAAGTGGCTAGAAGTCACAACTGTGTTTCTTACGCACTACTTAATCAGATTTTAAACAGATTTGTCTGAGATGCTAATTCCCAAGCAGCCCCTCGAGACAAAGCTTAATCGCTCTGAATATGAATGAAGATAATTCTTCAAACAAACTTAAATTCTCCTCTTTAGACTCTGTGCAAACTTTTGAAGATGAGGACTGTGGGGTGATCTGGGTTAGAAAAGGATATGGCATCCACATGAAGACATAGGGAATACCAGTTGGGTGGGGTTGAGAGGATAATCAACAACGGTGAAAGGAAATGGTCTTGAGTTTTGATGTGAGGAAACATTGCATTGCATCAATTTGACCTCTTTTAGCAGAATTAAGTCAAAGATCAATATTCGTCTCAGACTAACTTTGATTTACTGATTTAAGAAATGCCTGAATGAACATGATGCAGTGTGCTCACTGTTCTCGAGGTGCTCGGGTTTCTGATTTAGCTCCATTTACACTAGCTGAAACTACTGGAGGATAAGGGCAGCCATCAGTTCTAACCAACTCCCAGGTTTTTAATCTTCTCTGTCACATATTTAGAATATGTGACAGAAGATTGAAGAGCTTCTGTCATGGTGTGGTACTTAAAAAAAGTATTTATTTGATGAAGATGTTTAGTTTTTAGATCGAGTCTGTAATTGAATTTCTGGCCAACAGGGAGTGTGAGGGGGAAGGGAAGCAGGCCTGGCTGCCCTGTAATTAGAGAGACACTATCCACTAGATCTGCTCTCCAAACATTAGGCACGGATAGCATTACGTACACACCAGTATGATGAGATGACATTGCGCTCACACTTTAGATCCAGTCAGATGATCTGAAGGTTTTGGGCCACAGCGGGGCCTGCTTGCTGAGGTGATGTGCACGTATTGTAGCATTTCTGTTACCTTGCTAGTCTTATTTAATTCAGCTGTCACAAGTAAACAAAATCCCACAGCGGTGAATCTTGTAAACAAGCTACAGACAGCCATGCTTCTGCTTGATTCTGCTGCATCTGACTGATTAATGACTGCAAGGAAGGCAAGATAAGTTTGTAGTGTGTCACATAACGTCTAATCTGAATCGTAAATGCTGAAAGGCTCCAAGGATAACAGGGAAGTCATTATTTTCATTGTGTTAAGCTTCCTTTTTTTGTGTATCTTAGCATTTGTTAACCATCTCTGACATTCACCAGTTGACACATGGTTTGTGTATGGCACAGTACATTCCAGCCTGGACAATAACACCTATTCTTGTTAGCTACAAACCTGGACATTTAAAGCCTGTAAAATGTGTCCCAGAGAGAAAGCTTGTGTGTGTGTGTGTGGCGCTCCTGCGGCACATCTTGCTCTCCAGGGAGTCTCCCCCTGGGGTGAGAGCTGATCTAAGACACCCTCCCTCTCATCCCCCACCACCATCACCTTTACCCAACTCCCCGTGGCAGGCCTGGGCCACACAGATAAGACTGTACAATTAATAGCGCTTCAGGACCAGCGCCCATGGGGGACACTTCAAAGATTGTATGTATGTGTGCACCTTAAACTATTTCTGTGCTTCTGTGTGAGTGAGATGTGTGTTTGGAGGGGGGAGATGGATTTATTTGCATTTTGTATACTGGTGATGTAATATTTCTTTCTGTGACACCAAAGGGGTAATAAACTTGTCCCTGCTTTTCCGTGCTATTAACACTTATGATCACATCACTGAATGCAGCAGTTATAAGAGGCTCTGAGATGGAAACGGTTAAGCAGTTAGTTAGAAAGTGGAGCAAGAGTTATGTCTTTAAGACCCACATGTGGAGTGGCGTGCAGCCACATTGATTGCGGAGAACGTTCATCCCGCAGGAAGTCTGGGAGCAGATAGTTCACACCTGATCTATAATTTCCCAAGGTCACACTTATCAGTTCAACTGGACAGTGATTTTTCTTTTTTGGTGTCCTTTATGATAACCTTGCACTGGTAGCTAAACCTCGGCAGCAAAACCCATGGATGACAGGCTGATGTATATATCTGGCTCTTTAGCAGATGAATACACGCATAAACATGGTCACTCCACATATAGAAAAGCATCAAGTGTGTGCTACCGTAATTTACAGGTATCTGCATAGTTCCCTTTTACCTTAAAACGCCTTTGTGCTTTAGTAAGATTTACAGGTAATTAAAATAGCTAACATTTCATCACAATGGTACACCCTCTTTTGGGAGCCCTGTTAAAATCTTTTGTAGGAATATTTTGGATTCGAGTATCAAAGTTGATCTCGGTTTACAATTCAAATCTCTGACTCATATTTGGTCATTTAGTAGGATTAATGTGATGTGGAAGAAAAATACTTGAATGATAGTGTGATGGGAAAAGTGGACATGTTTACTTGTTGTACCCTCGTAGCTTTAAATAATATAATTATTCACAAGTATATTCATGGGAATACAGAGCAGAATTTAATCTCTGAATGCAGATGGGACACTTGGTGTCAAGCTGCAAATCAGTTAAAACTGATGTTAGAAACTGATAAGATGAGCTAAAATAACTTTTAGCATAAGGACTAATGAGCTTAATTCCATGGTGAGGTGTCCATCCATCCACAGCTAACAAAAATCGCTACTCCTAATGGAGTATTGGTCAGATATAATGAAACTTGCACACAGTGATCACCTAATGGGTCTTCTCACCCGATTTGTGCTTAAGGTCATATTTGTACGTTTTCATTTTCACATATTTTGCTACTCAAGTGTGTTGATCAGGATTATAATGCTCATAAAATGAGTGTTTGCATGTGCTCCTCTGCCATCTGTACATAAATGCTATCGTTAGATTCATTTATGGAATAACAAGTAGAGCTGTTGTCTAGGATACAACCGTTTGTGAGCCTCCTTGACTTCTCAGTGGATTTTCATTTTCATTAGTTTGTGTATTACTGCCAGCCAGTGTTGAGAAAACATCACTTTATTTCTGTATTTCGCACATTACAATAACCTGAGAATTGTGGGAGATTGTGGACTGGATGAGCTACTACGTCATTGTCGTTCTCATCTCCCTTTTTCCTGTTTTCTATAAATAAGTATGGGACTGGGTTTGTGTGTCCATGTACTTGAGTGTGTATATTAACACGATGTATGGGTTGTGTGGCTGTCTGCATTTATAAAAATATGTCTGTACATAAATGTTAATGATATGCATATACATGGATTTTTTTAACTACTTTGGCTTTATGTAATAAGGAGAAAAAGGAGGTCTTGCAACAGAGAAGCTGTAACTGAAATGTTGACTGTCTTTGTCTAAAAGTTACTGATTAATCAGTTCCAAAAATATTTGATTGCTAAGTTCATGATGTTTAACAAAATGATTAACTGACTCTAAAATAATGAATCATTCCTTAAGGCAGCACATAACCTGCCATACACTCGATGATGATGATAAAGCAAAGGTCATGCTGTGTGTGGCTAAGATTTGACAGATGGAAATGCATTCATCTGTGATTTACATCTTGGCATGACAGAAATGTGGGGCGGTTCATGTGAACTGCAGCATTGATCTTGTCACTCTCATCAGACCCCTCCATGGGGTAGCAAACCACTCTAACAAATTGCAGTAGCAAATAATCTCACTTTAATCAAAATACAACTGTAAATTTGTATGTTATTGCATTACACTATTAGTTGGGGTTTTTTTACTTGCCCTTTTTTGTTTCTTTTATATGCCTGCCTCACGGGAAACGAATTCCATTTCATCCACAGATTATTATGCTGATGTTGAATGTTTTTTATGGCTTAAACTAACACCGGATGCGGAACCGTAAGAACGTGAATATAAACTACATGTAATTTTGCTGTTCCATATATTTTAATAGGCTCAGTAGCTTGGATTTTATAGTTTCTTGACTGACTTCATTTTGGACTTTCTACTGCAGATGGCACACAGGCATTTTATTCTTCTACAAGTATTTTTTTTGTGGAATTTGTTACACTGGAGCTCTCTACTTTCTTGCTCCCATTTCTATCAAACAATAGACTTCTTTCATCAGCTAATATGATTATTTTAAAGCCCAAAGCTGAAAAGCTTTTCTTGATGGATCACTGCTTTAGTTGCATCACTTTTAGCATGCCAAGCAGAACGTGACTGGGTTTTTTTTCTGCTGAGTTTAATTGAACAGTCTTCACAGGGTCAATCTCGTATAGCATCAGCCTCCTTTCCCCTGGCTTATTCCCTGTCCTCACCATGATGACTATCATGCCAGATTGAGACCAAAGGGAGATATTTCTCCTGACCAGGCTGCCGTTCTAATCCTCAGTGCCCAGATTACTGCTCCCTCCCCTCCCTTCTAGTTTGACCGGCTGGCAGACTGGATGGACTGTGAACTGGAGCTGAGATGGGATAAAGACAGAGTGACTGAAGGAAATGAGGGAAGCCTGGTGTCTTCTCCTATAATATACAGCACTTTGCTTCTGATGTCTCTCTCACCATTTGTCAGACTGCTAATTTTTTTGATCCTTCTGTTGTTTGCTCAGTGTAAATTCTGGCTTTCCAGGTTATCACTGAAAACAAAAGACAGCAAAAAAGGTCCTTTTTTTTGTCCAGCCATTCTTTTCATTTTAGAGAAGATTTGTGAACTGCAACGTGTATGCAAATAATTATTTACGTCGCGATTAGAAGATTTAGAATGAGAAATTCAGTATTTGATTCTGGATCTTTACAATCACTGACATAAGCTGCCTTTCCTGACACCACGTTGTCTCATTTTTCTTATCTTCTGTCTTTAGTCTTCATCCCCACATCTTCTCAGTTTTACTAACTGCTTGACCTTCTGCTTGAGCCTGAAGGCTTATTGTCCAATTCGTCTGCTCTCCTACCGCTCCCTGTCTCTTGCTATTGTGCTTATTGTTCTTTCTCTCACTTCCTCCTCTCGTTCCTGTCTCCGTCATCATCCTGGGACTCTGATTTATAAGCTCGCTGCTTAGGCTTGGCTGACACCCCGCTTCCCCTCCTTCTCCTTCAACTGAAGATGGAGCAGTGGAGATATTGCAGCGAAGAGGCTGAGAGGAAGGAGGGAGAAGAGAGCGATTGGCTGGGATGTGATTTGCCAGCTAAAAGACAACTCCACAGAAAATTTGAATGTCAGAAAGCGGTTGGCAATGATTTGCCTACCTATGCCTTGAAGCAGACAGGAAGTTGGTTTTTCTTAAGGTCAAAATGAAAATGGGCACCCAGAGTGTGAGTTAATTAAAAGAGAGTACATTTACACTACTTTTCAGAGAGTGTTTGAAAAGTTTCCATTCTCATTTCGCCCTAGGTTTTGGTATTAATGAGCAGGGTGGGAGATGATCTATGTCTGATAGCTCTGCTCACTCACAGATGGCAGTGTGGGAATCGAGCAGCAGACCCGTAGATAACCCCGGGTGGTGCAGATGGCTTGGTGTCAAGACGGATGGCCAACAGTGTTAAGTGTCATTTGTGGGAGAAGAGGAGGGATGTGGCTAATGATGGATTTTGCACCGTGTGTGTGTGTGTGTGTGTGTGTGTGTGTGTGTGTGTGTGTGTTTGAGGGGATGTGAACTTTAAAAGTGCATATTTAACCCATACCAATGTAGTCTGAACCTGGTGTGAATGTGTGTTTTTTTTGTTAACACCCTCTTCACTGAAGCAAATGGATGAATTGGTGCAAGTTCAGTTCACTGACTCAAATTAGCTGAGGTGAAACAGTTTTTGTATACATTGTTAGTTTTTGTGGCCATGTCCCCTAATGGTAGTTATAACGGATTTCACCTACTGTACAGTTGTTATGAAGGGAGAAATTAGATTTAGAAACCGGGATGTTGTAAACATGTTTGTTTCTGTTGTAAAGTTATTTTAACACAAGTCTTAGGACTAATCTGCTTTTGGAGTCTGTCTCAAGTGGTCACTTGAGGAATTGCAGGGTTTTTATGGTTCTCCCATGTTGACAGTTTCCTCCTGGAAAATTAAACCTTGATATACAACAATAAAGGATTTCTCCTACTTTAATTGAGTGGGTGGATATCAACTGAACAGGTAACCTGTCTTAAGTCAAAGCACTTGCTATGTTCTGTAGTCCCTTTTTTGATCACCTTGCTAAAGCATTAATGTGCTAATGCAGGGGTGAGGCATCTATTCTTAGTTCATCCTTCCACAGTTCACAAAAAATACTCCTGAGTATTGATCACCTTACAGGTCTTCAAACAAATTATGCTCAAGGTCACATTTATTGTATTACTAATGCTCTCCCATTTTCACAGAATTGATACAAGAATTGGGTTGTAATGTCCATAAAAGGAGTATCTGCATGTGCCCCTCTGTCACTGGGCTTATTTATGCCATAATAATGTCTTAAGCCAGGTGTGGGCTGGTGAGGAACTGGGGATGTTGCCCTGGATATAATTATGTGCAAGTGTCCTTGACTTCTCATTACTTTGTGCAATACAGCCAACCAATGATGCGAAAACTTGTCTTTTTTTTTCTCTGCTTCACACATTACAAAAACCTGTGAATTGTGCAGGCTCGTGAGCCAGATGAACCACAACTTCAGTGATGTCCTGATTTCATTTTACAGTCTTTCATGCTTTTTTTTTAATGTGTAAAAATGACTAACAGGAACTGTATGCTGATAAGACAAATCAGCCAACTCAGCCTCAGTGACTCTAAGCAGCAAATAGTAACTTTAAATGCACAGAATTATAACCATCTATATATGGTTGGCCCAACTGCTGATCAGTTATTATTTAAAACGTACAAGTCTGATGTAAAAATGTTATATAACCTTAATCAAGGTCATGAATTACTCGTTAATTGCTTTTGTTTTTACAGTAATTGCTTTTATTAAAATAAATGGGCTTTAAATAAATAGAAAAAAATGTGATGAGTGTTTGGCTTTTGAAGACCATTTTACTATCGACACAGCAGGACCACCAAGGTACATGATGGCCTTGATAGGAGTGTGGTGATTGAGTTTAATGCCAACCATTCCCTCAGTTGATCCTATTTGACACTTATTTACTACTTAATATATAAAAACATGAAGGATTTCTTTTATAGATGCATCTTTTTTTTTTTAAAAAAAAAAAGAGAAATCCAATTGAATATGTGTCCTTTCCATACCTTTCATTTGGTTTTTGTCAGTTTCACAGCTTTCTTGCACACACTAGCACTCAGCTGCATTACATTTTACAGGTGTTGATTTTATTCCATTCACCCCATGTTTCTGTACCTGGCAAGCTCTCTGTTTTGTTTTGCTTGGCTTTTCTGGGCACCATCAGGTGAAAACAGAAAATGAAGTAACGGGTCCAGAGAGTGCTGCCACGTTTTTCTTCTGCCAAGTGTATAAAATGCAATGTGTGTGTGTAAATGGGACATAATGAAAGTTGATAAAGTTCATCTTTCCACCAATACACCAGATACGTGCCCGCTAAATCGATCCAAAGGTTTGAGTTTTCGCCTCCAAATTGAATTCAAATTGATGGCACCCACCAGCTATTCTCATATTGGAAGAAGACTTTATGCCCCCGGCTGCTTGGAGAGAATCAAGTCTGGAGGAAAAAATATGCTATCCATCTCACAAAAACAACATTTGTTTGCCTGCCAGTCCCTTCAAAACCATTAACAAGATTAGGGAGCACACAATGGCAACAGTCCCTCTCCTCCCTCACTCTGCCCCCCCCCCCCGCTCCTGTATTCCCTCCCATTTTGTTCTAGCTCATTTGCTGGTACAATGCAGACATTCAGAGGTTTGTCTGCACCTCCTCTCCTCGGGGAACTCCAACACAAAACCTCCTTATGCAGGAAAGCAGCAATGGCTCACACATAAGGAGAGGCCCGAATCCACACACAGAAGTGTAAATTAACAAAAATTAATACATTCATGCCAAAGGCAGACTTTCTCTCACACACACACTCACACACGCACTGCCTGTGCCTACAGCCAACTTGTTCCCTGTATGTGCAGCATTAACGGAGAGAAATGAACCAAAAACAAATCAGCAGAGGGTTATATAAACACTATTCTGTCCTGGAAAAAGATAAAACATGAGCACAGACACACACACACACACACGCACACTATTCATGAGTGTAGCACAGGGCATTTGAGTGGGTGTGTGTGCTTTAGCATGAATATCATAGACAACAGAAGGTGTATTAGATTGCTCCAGGCCTGTAGTCTGAGGTAATTTGTTCTTGTAAAGGTAGTGATTTTTTTTTTCCCCTCCAAAGTCCATCACTTTTGTTTCACTTATTTTGATTTGTTTTTACATAATAATTTTTTTTCCCCCAGCAAGATCTTTCTGAACAATTTGGGAGCAAATATGTACAAGCACTGAGTTTGATTCCACTGTTAGTTTTATGACGGCAAGCCTAAATTTTGATGAAATCTGGAGAAAACTTGCTCCAACACTCCCTTCATGAGCATTTTATCTTTGGCTTTCCTCATCTTCCCTTCATTTCCCACTTCTCATCTTAAACCGGCTTGCCTCATCTTACTTTTTATCTAATGCACTAATCTCCTCTCCCCTCCCGACCCCTTCTATCTGAGTAATAAAATTTAATTGCATCCATCTTGCATTTTTCAGCGCAAGTGCTCAAAGAGTTTAACATGAGTGGTATATCGCATTAAATCTCTCTTGTCTCTCATCCATTCCCCCGTACCCCCCACCCATAGGTGCCTACAGATGTTTCGATGGGCCTGTTGGCAGAGCCCCAGGTGGCCATGTTTTGCGGTAAACTCAACATGCATATCAACGTGCAGAGCGGCAAGTGGGAGCCGGACCCCTCAGGCACCAAGAGCTGTATCGTCACCAAGGAGGGCATCCTGCAGTACTGCCAGGAGGTAAAGCGTGGAGTTCCTGTTTTATATCGGCATCTGCCTATGACTCTTTCAGGACTAAGTCTTTATTTGTGATAATATTAATCTACCCTTTAAGACTAATGTGAGTCCTGATATTTTTTTTTTTTTTTTTTTAAACTTTAATAAAAAGAGAGTTGTAACGGTGGGGCAACATACACACCAGGAGGTTGTTGGAAAATGATGCTCCGTATCATACAGGGAATGGTCAAACTGTAGGTCCCCAGTGTTTTGTCTTGAGTATGCAGTGGATATTTTTTTTAAGTTCAACATTGTTTTTGTAATTTTTATGAGGCATAAGACCCAGCCTTTAAGATGGCATTTGAAGTGCAAATGGTTGAGCAGGGAGTGGAATTGTTTTGACTGTTTTTTGTTTTCCCTGGAGAAATATACTATATGAACAAAAGTATTGGGCCACCTACACCTTTAACAGCATTTGATATACCATTTTAAATTCACTGGCATTAATATGGAGTAGGTCCCCCCTTTGCAGCCATAACAGTTTCCACTCTTCTGGGAAGGCTTTCTTGGAGAAGCATGACTGTGAAAAACCTTTTGGACATTTATCCAGAAGAGCATTTGTGAGGTCAGACACTGATGTTGATTCAGAGGGCGTGGATTGTAATCTCTGTTCTAGTTCTTCCCAAAGGTGTTTATTGGAGTTGAGGTCAGGGCTCTGTCTGGGCTGGTCAAGTTCCTCCACACCAAACTCATCTGACTATTCCTTTATGAATCTTGCTTTGTGCAAAGTCAAGCTAGAACAGAAAATGACTTTCCCCAAACTGTTCCCGCAAAGTAATAAGCATAGAATTGTCTAAAATGTCTTAAGTTGAAGCATTAAGATTTCCATTCACTGAAACTAAGAGAGCCAGGCCAACCTTAGAAAAACAACCCCAAAACATTAGTCTTCCACCAAACTTTACTGTTGGCACAATGCAGTAAGGCAGGTAATGTTCTCCTGGCATTCACCAAATCCAGGCTCGTCCATCAGACTAGCAGGTAGAGAAGTGTGATTCTTCACTCCAGAGAACACATTTTTGCTGCTCCAGAGTTCAGTGGCAGTGTGCTTTACGCCACTCTATCAACGTTTGACATTCTTTCACAAATGTTTGTAAAGGCAGACTACATGGCTAGTTGCTTGATTTAATATACCAGTTGCAACAAGACTGAATGAAACACATGAAATCAATGATTAAGAGGTATGGTCTAATGCTTTTGTCCTTAGTGTATATAGTAGTTATTTAAATGCAGATCGTTAAGTAATACAAGTAAAAATGTCTGAAAATTAGTGTCTGTGTTATCTGATAAGTTTTTTCCTAAATGTAAGGATGGCATTTCTGCTGCTACTGTCGCCTTTTGGCACACATTTGCACACACTTCTTTTTACACCTATTTTTATTCTATTATTTAAGCAAAAATGTTTATTATTGTGTGTTTTTTTTTTTTTGTTTTTTTTTTTTTTTTTTTTTTTTTTTTTTTTTGTTTTTTTAAAATAAATTTT
>VUQH01034057.1:0-15198 GCA_015106775.1 Etroplus canarensis
AAAGGGAAGGTTCACAAGACGGTAGTGAGACCTGCTATGATGTATGGTTTGGAGACGGTGGCACTGACAAAAAGACAGGAAGCAGAGCTGGAGGTGGCAGAACTGAAGATGTTGAGATTTTCCCTGGGAGTGACCAGGATGGACAGGATTAGAAATGAGTCCATCAGAGGGACAGTTCATGTTGAGAAGTTTGGAGACAAAGTCAGAGAGGCAAGGCTGAGATGGTTTGGACATGTTCAGAGGAGGGATAGTGGATATATTGGACAAAGGATGTTGAGGATGGAGCTGCCAGGCAGGAGGAAAACAGGAAGACCACAGAGAAGATTCATGGATGTAGTGAAGGAGGACATGCAGAGGGTGGGTGTGAGGGAAGAGGATGCAAGGGATAGGATGGGATGGAGGCAGATGATCCGCTGTGGCGACCCCTAACGGGAACAGCCGAAAGAAGAAGAAGAAGTACATAGAGCCAATTTTCAAATAATATTCAGACATTAATTACCTTTAGGGATAATAAGAATTTTTAGCAAATACAAGAACCATTATTAGTTAAACTAAATTCTCATTGCAACTTTATTGGGTATGAAGTGACTAACAGCTTATGTTAATCTAAAACTAGCTTCAAATCATTTTGCTGTGTAGCAGCAAAACAGTGTTGGCCTCAGTGTCACCCCATTTCGCTATAGCCTGACCTGCCAATGTCAATTCCCCACAGAAATATTGTTATCATATCATGTTTGTTTTACTATAACATTAACAGGTGTTCTATCACTTTGTAAGGAACAACACATTTTTTTCAAATGAAGTAAAAGCTTTAATATGGTTTGTTGCTGTGTATTCCTTTAAAGAAAACAGTACCTGAACAAGTAAAAAACATAAGTTCATAGAGCATATTATAACAACATAGATTATTACATTCACAAAATAGTACATTATGCATGTCAAATTTTTTACATCAAAATACAGCAATGTATGAAAAAAGTTTTGATGGCCATAAAAAGTGCAATCATACATATCAACCCATGAACAATTTATTTTTTAAAACCAACATATAGTTGGCGCCAATCACTTAAAAAAAACTATTTTAAAATCTATTTCATTTTTCATTTTCATTTTTCTGTACACATAATACATTTGTCACTTCTGATCTAATACCATAATTCTGGAAATATAACTTTTTAAAAATATTTTTGCTATTCAAGAGCTGTAAGTGAGGCTGATTTTCGAGTCCTCTTGACTATTACACATAATGTGCAAGTAAGTACACACTGAATCATCATTTTTACAATGGAAAAGTGCAACAAAATAAACAAATTTGCGTCTGTACAGCTCCCACTGCTGAAGTTCTCATTTTAAGGAAACTACTTCAGCCTTACAGTAACTAAGAGCATGTAAAGCCACACTGTCACAGCTTGAACACAGTTTATTTGCAGGAAGCTGCACGGTAATCAGAAGGGTGGGTCTGTTTTTTGTGAATTATTCAAACAATCGTTTTGGGATAGATCTTTTTTTTTCTTGGTTTACAGTTTAAAGAATAAAAAGAAAACCCTTGAAGCACACCATTAAAATAGGCACAGCTTAGTTGTTAACTAAGGCTGAGTCTTTAAAAATAGCCACAAGTAATTTTAAAAAATCACTTGTTTTGTTTTTTAATCAAAAAAACAGGCATAAAATCCTTGCAGGAACCCACATGGGAGCATGAGGGAACTCAGAGGCACTTCCCGGCTAATTTGCATTTTCAGTTGTTTCTCTTCCATTATAGTATACTGTTAAATACAGTACATGGAAACAAATACTGTCTGAGAGTGTCCCATGAACAAAAAGCATACCCACCCTTATATACAAAGAAAACATTTATGCAAAATATGTATAAAATATTTATGCAAAATACAGTGCAAAGAGTTTATTCATGTTTTCTAATAGCCTACACAATACAAACTTTATCATCTGCACGGAAAATAAATATATCTGTATAAGTCTCACTTTGAAGGGAATGCAGCTTATATTATTATTGTGATATGTTTTGGATGAACCAAAGCCACTCAAGCAGCTTCACTTTCACTTACTTAGCGCCTTAATAAATGCTTCTAATAGCTGGCTTCTTGTCTCTGACATTAATGACATATGTTTACACTTACTGATAAAAATCAGTCATTACCAGAACACCTTGTTCTATAAAGAGTGCTACAGCACATAATGAGTGAGGAAAATAACCTAACTCAGGAGGTAAATCCTACATTATGGCCCTCAAAGACAGCTCAATACAGGCTGATGCTACTGGATTGACTTGTAATTTGGTCCCATTAACTTCACTGAGGTCTGAAAGGCTTTAGATTTACCTAAGAAGAATAATCTAAGCTTAATGAGAGGTCACTATTTCATCCACTAATGGCCCTATTATGCGGTGCTTTAAAGACAAGCCATACATACTTGCAGTTCAGAACCAAAGAGTGATGTGAAATGAAGGATTTCAAGAAGATTTGAATAAATATTAGAAAATACAGTATAACTGTGAGTATCTTCTTCATTTTTTCTAAGTCAGTAAGTGTAAGTGAATCAATTAACAACCCCAGAGATTCATTTTGAAACCATTTGGTGGGGCACTGGGTTTACAGTTCATCAGAATCAGGCTTGAATTTAAGTGAAATATAGGTGTCACATAAATGACTTCATGGGGGATTCAAACATTTAAAAATCAGGGCTAACTTAGCCCAAATAGGCGTGTTACAGTCATGAAGTCTTTGAAAACGTGAGCTTGAGGTCTTCATATTTGTGACTCTCCTGTGTGCCGTCCACTCCGTGAACCCTAAAGGAAGAGAAACCACATCATTAGAAACACAATGACTTTAACCTGCAAAGTAACAGCCAGGGGTGGCAGTGTCTCAGTCCGTCAGGACTTGGTTTGGGAACCAGGGAGCTCCTGTTCAAGACTGACTCAGAGTACTATATGTGTGCAGGCTGGAAGCTGGAACAAAAAGAAGAAACGTTGCTGGTTCAAGGCCCGCATGGCTGACTCTGTATGCTGTGTGGACTGGAAGCTGGAGAGGTGCTGGTTCACCCCCCCTGAGCACCACTGAGGTGCCCTTGAGCAAGGTGCCAAACCCCCCATGTTCCTCCCCTGGCGCCCTTCAGGGGCTACCTTCTCACTCTGTTACCTCTCCATTAATTGCATGTGTGTTTCAGACCTGCATGTTCAACTGTGTATGTTAACAAGAAAACAGAGTGTAGAGTTTGGAATTGCCCCAATCGTGGGGACTAAGAAAGGTTGTCTTTCTTTCTAACTACACATATCAGTGGGGGACTATTCAGTTACTTTCTACCGAAAAGTGAGTGCTTGTTATAGAAAATAATATCCAGTGTTATTACAGCATGCTTACTTGTGACTGACTGCTGGAGGGGTTTGTGCTGCTTAAGTCTGAGTAGCTCTTCTTCTGTGGCGGGCAGATACAGGAGAGGAAACGGGCATACTCCTCTCTCACCTGCAGAGGGCAGCAGAACATTAGGAACAACATCTGCATGCTGTCAGCTCCTATACTTACACAATCCACTGTCATCACTTTTTCCCTTTGACTTGATTTTTATCTATACATATATTCCTATATACCATATTGATACCTTTCTTAGCACCACGTCCACACTAAGCTTCACACCCTGATACTGTGTTCCTACCTGTTTAGACAGCAGGCAGTGCATGATGAAGACCAATGCACCTTGGAGGCTGTTGAGGATAGTGAAAACATACGCCACCTCCACAGAAGGTTGCTCCTCGAATAAGAACACTCCAGACACCCACATAAGACCCAGAATACACATCTGGGCTATAGCTGTCACTGTGAAAGCTCTGGAGAGGGAAAAGGAGGATGAGATAAGGAGTCAGTGAAAGAGAAACCAAGAAAGATAAAGATTACATATAATGACTCAGTTGCCACATCAGTATTTGGAAAGCCCCACGAAGAGAGAAAAGAAACAACAAACTGTGATATGTATCCAACAAAGCAGCTGCAGAACAGAGATTTTTTTCACAATTTTGCTATCTATTGAAGGCGTGTAAGAAGAAAAGCCAAAGGTGAATGATACATAAAAAAAGTGTAAAAGGGGCACACTATTTTAAATTATATTTCTGGCAAATTTACTCTGCATGGGCCCATTGTTTATTCCACTAATGCATCCTAGTTGTTCCTATGAGTAAGGAGATGAGGTTTTTGTTTCAGTCCCACAGAAAGAGTTATTTTTTTCTTGAGTCACCAATTTGGCCAAGGTTCCATAAATCTGAAATGTGAAAAAGACATTTTCCACCGACAGAAAGCCCTAGATTATAATCTAATGCTTTCTGACTTTTCCTCACCTGAAAAAACATCTTGCTCACTTGCTCTTGGCACAAGAATATAACTTTCTCAGATCCTTGGACTATACCACACATCATTCAGTGACTGACTAGGACAAATAAGGAGGGATATTATTTCATTTTAACTCTAATGTTTTTGCAGCAATGAGGGGAGACTCTATGAGTTACATAAGAGCATACTGCAGATAGACAGGGGAAAGTCCATCTGTTGTAGCCCATTAGAGAGCAATCAGAACTATAAAAACATACCCTTATTTTTTTCCCCCTCACAAAAGTTATTCTTTCCATCAAAGTAATTCCTAATCCCAGTGCTGCTTTATTGAACTGATATACTGTACATTTCTCAGTGTTTGGTCTTGCAATGGAGAAGGTTTAACACATTATAACAGCCACACAGAAAGTGTTACACATTCAAATATTCAAATTGACACACAGACTGACTTAATTTTGTGCAGGTTGGATAGGTCTGGATTGAGGCTGGTAAACTTCTGGGCAAGTTTCCAGACGGTGACAATGAAGAAGAAGACATTCACGAAGATGACAAAGCACACAGGGCCAAAGAAGCTCCAGACCAGGCCATCGTTTGTAGATAGCCAGCAGCTGCAATTGATTGAGAGGAAACGCAAGTTCACTATAGGGTGTTCCTTATTTAATTGGCATACATAATAGTAAGATTTTGTAATCCACTGATGTCATTACTATGAAGCAAGTGAGTTGGTGAAAACACATACACGCACAAGACTATTTCAATATCTGCAGCATTTCCTTTTTTTCTTCAGACACTTACTACTCAGGAGTGCCATATCCCTTTGGTCTAATGATGGCAGATATAATGACGATAAGAAGAGGGACCCCATAGCCAGTAACATACAGGTAGAGGGGCCGAATGGTGGCATTGAACACCAGGACAACCATACGGTACAGCTGCACTCCTTCTAACAGCATCCAGGTGAACACCCCCAAGAAGAAGAAATGGAGCATTGCTGCAACAAACCTGCATCCCCCCTGTAAAGCATAAGGACATGTCAAAAAAGAGCATATCACGGAGGATGAAGCACCGCTCTCACTGAATTTAAGCAATAGAAGATGATTACACTGCTTTGAATGGAAAATATTCACACAAACTGAAATTTTTGATTCTCAGATGGTACAAGTGCAGTCATATTAATGACATTAAACGCATCTGTTTAAGTATCAGATATATCCCGTACTTAAACATGCTCTATGTTGCATTTTTCATGCACTAAACACTTTATCTTCCAGTGTGTAGGTGGATTGTAACACAGCTTCTAAAAGTTAAATCTCTTACAGTCTGACTCAGGTGAAATTTGCAGTAAAAATCAAAATGAAGTTTATGAGAGCTCTCGAGTTTATGATGGTGTGTTCACAATACAGGAGAAAAATAAACTAGCTGCAATTCATTTTCAGTAGAAGCAGATATAAAGCCACAATAAACTGACAGTCGTCACTGCAGGAAACGGACAGTGCAACAAACCCAAGAGGAACACTTCACCAGTGATTCAGTGACCATGCATGACTGTTTTGTAACTTTGTTGCTGGTAGTGTGAACTAAGGATTATGTGCCTCTCCTCTGCTACATTGCAAACACTGGTCAATTAACTAACATTACTTTAAACAACTAAAAAGTAACAAGGGGGTCACCATACTGGACTAGTCTACATCAGTAATTTGGCAGGTGCCCTTCCTGATCCAACCCTCCCACAGTGGGAGGGCTTATGTCCCCACTTGGAATCAAATCAAGGGCCTTTTGCTTATAAACAATGGTCTAAACCACAACACTATGGAGACACTGAGGCAAGCTCCACATAAGGGTCAAATAAACACAAACTGATATGGCTTCACATATTCAGTGGCAAGGAAAATAGTAGCTCATCCAGCTCACGGCCCATCACAATTCCTGGGATATTATACTGTGTGAATTACAGAAAGAAAGTGATAAGTTTTCTTCTCATTGACTGGCTGTATTGCACAAACTAATGAAAATTAGAATCCACTTACAAGTCAATGACTCTTACAAAAAGTCATATCCAGGACAAGGGTCATAGTTCTCTACCAGCCCTTACTTATTTTAAGACTATTATGCCATAAATAAACTTAACTAGAGATAGGGATCACCAGAGACCCCACAATGTTATATTATTATAATATAATATATTATATTCTTATTATATATAATATATTATACAATATTATTGTGATTTTAATCATTTTAAAAAATGCTGAGTATTTCCATAACATGCACTGTAATATATTACCTTTTTTCAACTGCAAATTACATCCCCAAAGGTAAACTTTGTCAGTATCTGATTTATCTAATGAGATAAAGTTCTCATTCTGCTGCACAATGGGATTGTCAAGCAGACAGACTGACCAACACTGTTATTAAATCCTGTCATTAATGTTACATGTTCTTGAGGAACTGAACTGTATTACAGTCTAGTCCAGTGTAATTGGATGCAAACATCTGTGCGTGCATGAAAGCATTCACACATCCACACCCTGTGACATCCACACACCGCAAATTGATGCAGCCCTTTTTGTTGTACTCAAATGGTTCTCAACTTTATGCTTCACCTCTCTGTAGCGCCTGTGTATGACTGTGCCCATGAAAAATATTGCAGTGGTGTCAACCTAGGTCCCAGGGTTAAGTGCTAACAAGTTCAGTTTGTCTTACCAATTTATATAATATCGATATTTGTTGCCTCTGTATCGATACAATGCGATTTTCCCCCCACCTCATCTAATGACGCCATTTATATTTGGATGGCAAAATTCACAGATAAATATTTATTTTGTGAACATTACAATTCAAATACTCTCAGGAGAAGCAATTCTTGTTTAAATGGAAAAGTGCCAGCGAAACACAAATATGACCTTGACCTTCAACAGAATTTGGGCAAAGAAACCATCAGGTAATCATTGTTTGCAAGCTTCACTAAAATCTGACCAAAACTCTCAAAGGAATAGCAATTCTTATGAATTGTAGCTGGAAGGAGGGCTGGACAATGGACTCCTGGCCATGGCGTGAGCTCATGGGTCCTTTGGCTGGATGGCTAATTAAGGTTATCCAGCTAGCTGCAAAGTTGGGTAGCTGGCAGTTTGTCTGCATTACAATCTGCTTGCCATAATTGCCTCAATTTGTTATCCATGTATTTGTGGAATTTTACTGGCTCAAGGCCACTCACTCTTAGAGCTAGCATGCCAGACCTAGAGTTGAAATATTTACTGTTCATGGTTTACTTTACACAGTATTGTTTACAATTAGTGTGTACTCTATTTCTGTATGTAATATATAAGCACTGTAAATTATGGAAAAGTTGCTGTGTCTTTTGAAGTCCTGAAATGTCCATATAACAGTGGGCTGCTCCTATACTACTGTAACTTTTTCCTTTGTCATGTATTGTGCTACCTTTAATAAGTCAGTACATGTTCTGTTCTTATCCAGGTATATATTTTCATATTATTGCATTTGGTGCATTATTAGGCAGCACTGAAATGTTGCAGGTTCATGAGAGACATGCCTGAGTGTGCTGTGCTTGAGTTGTTCTTATCCAGATCAATTAACAAAAGCACTAAAAGATAAACAAGCCTTCATTCATATTTTTACACACAAGGCAGAGACCAGGAGCTGTTTGAACCACCTGCCTGCACTGAAGAGTAACTGAATATGATTACACAAGCTAATAAAAGCTAACTTTATTTCCCAGAAAAATAAATCCATATCTTTTTAAAGGCATTTTTTAAGTTAAGTCAATCTGTTCACATATTGGGAATTGAAAAAAATCACTGAATACTTAAAATGCTACATGGAGCTCTGCTATTTGGGGGCAGCAGTGGTTCAGTCTGTCAATGACTGGTTGGGAACCAGAAGGCTGCTGAGTGACCCTGGCTCCAAACTTGCCTGTGGCAGTTGGAGGCCTGTGAAGGATAAAGATCGAAGGCCAATTCAAGACCCACCACAGACCCACACGAGGGAGGCTCAGAGAGGAGTCAACTTAACCCGCCGAGCACTGCCAAGGCACCCCTGAGCAAGGCACCGAACCCCCCCACAGTGCCTCTTCATGCCTGCAATGGCCGCCTTGTTTCTCCTCACCTTCCTCTCATCAGCTGCATGCCTTAGTTCTGTTTGTGTGCCCGCATGATCATAATTGCGTGTCATCACTAGTGTGGAGAAAAATTATTGCTTCCTAATTTCCCCGTTAGAGGATAAATAAAGTATCTCTTCTTCTTCTTCTTCTTCTTCTATCTATAAAAATAAAAAATAATCTTGATTATAATATAATTGTGTAAACTATATTAAATAGTTTGTTATGCCATTACATGAAAATAATCAAGGGAAGTACAAGTTCCCCAAAACTGTGCCTCTGATGAAGACAT
This sequence comes from Etroplus canarensis, assembly GCA_015106775.1. Classification (NCBI taxonomy): domain Eukaryota; kingdom Metazoa; phylum Chordata; class Actinopteri; order Cichliformes; family Cichlidae; genus Etroplus; species Etroplus canarensis. Next base: position 8,741 of record VUQH01034057.1, read on the forward strand.
ATTGGGTATTTCAGTTTTGATACACATGGGGGGGGTTGTTCTGCTACAAACAAACAAGCTTCCCTCTTCTCAATGTATGATTCTCTGCTCCACTGTAAGCCTACTCCACAAATCTGTCTGTGAGAATTTTTTCAAACTACATTTTTTCCTCTAAGAAAAACCACAAGGGTATTCTGCTGTAACGTGGCAGGAAGAGGAGTTTGAGAATTGATCCTGCAGGAATGCTCTAATGTTGATGTGAAGAAGATTCCGTTTAATGGCATGTACACAGGAAGATAAGTGCCATGTGACGTAATTACCTTTTAACTATATGGTTTGACCCATATTCATAGTTACAGTTCCCGCTTGGCATAGTTTTTTGCTGTAGGAATGTATGCTGCTATCAAATAACAAAGCTAATAACTCTGAGTTCAGCTATCTACTGTGGTAATTTTAGAATTTTAAAATGGGCAAGCAAGATCCAGTACAACAGGTAAACTTATTTTAAATATTCCAATAAATTCTCAACCAAGATTGTAGTCTATGTTAACTAAAGCTGTAGTTTTTTTTTCTTTCTTTTTACAAACGTACCACAGGTTTAGTTTTAGAAATGCCAGCCAGGAAGATGAGATCAGCCATGAAGAGGCAGATACAGAGATGGAGGTGGATGGTAGTGCGTGTCCCTTGTATAGAACGGCAGAACTTGAATGTCAGGATGCACAATATGAGGCACAGCAGGGAGATGATCAGCCCTATTTTAGTCACCAGCTGGAGTCCATAAGGGTGCTAGAAGAGAAGACATCAAATTCTGATGTGAGCATTGTGGTTCATCAGTGAGAAACATTTTGTTGCACTGAGTTATTGATGATAATGTTATTTTTGGTGAAGTTTCAAACTTCTAATGCCATTCTAAGACAGAAGGTTTTGGAGGAATGTACTTTTTTATTTAACTCTGTGGAGTATGGATCATTATAAAGTAATGACCTTAACCCTCATAATATGTAATTTTAAATTTGTTCTCGTAGCAATCAGAGGATGAGAAATAAGCATTCAAATCGGCATGCAAAAACTTTTTCAGAAAATTTCCTTTTTGGTTTTCTCCAAAACATAAGATTAGGTTTGAAAGTATTGCTAATGATGACTTAAATCTCACAGGGTTATGTTTTTATTTAGCTGTTTCTTACCTTCATGGGGTGAAGGGCCATGAGCACAGCAAAGCTGCTCAGATGTTCACACCTACATACAGTGTATGAGGCATTGGAGTATTCCTGATAACAACCATCTCTAGACCAGACTCCATTTTCATTCCAGTATGCGCAGATGTAGCTCACATTTTGGAGTCCCTCTATATCCTAAAACACAAACCAAATCCAGTGCAACAAAGAGAGGCTATATGCTTCATTTACTTCTTTAGATTCTTTTAAACCTCATGTTTGTAACTATAATGATCAAAATAGATAAACAATTGATTTACACAAAAAAAAATGCCCACAGTAAAATAGATGCAGCACAGGTGGGACTACCTGGAGATGTTTAAGGGTGATGTAGACAGAGCGGTTCAGTTTCTGAGTGGATGGATTTGAGACCACAACAGACACAACTTTAGAGAAGACCTGGTAGGAGAGATCGACACCATCTTCTTCATGTTCTTTGAGCTTCTCAAAAGACCTGTTCATGGAGCTTTCAAGGTTCTTATAGCTCAACAATGCAGCCATAGCAAAACCTGTAAGACACTCAGAACATTAGGATCTTAGAAGCTTTTTGTGACTTGAACAGGACAGAAGAGAACAGAGGTTTACCAGGGTATGCTCCTGTCCCAGCTGCTGTTGTCCAATCAGTGTCAACCGCAGCATTTTCATTGGTCAAACGAATTGGTCCAGTTGGTCGATTCCTTCCCCTTTGAACAGCAATCTCTGCATCTATTACAGCAAATCACTCATTTCAAATCATAACTCCCATTGCATTTAAACTGTTATCTCCCAGAAACTTAATCATCATCATCATCAGCATCATCAGAGGAAAGACTGTTCGTTTTTTCATAATAATTCAGAGTGTTACCTGTCTCTGTGGTCTCCATTTTAGTACGGTTGTCTTTTAGCTGAGGTCCAATGAGTAAAACAGATTCCTCCACTGTAATGAGCAACCCACTCACACTTTCACTGCTGTCCAGAGTTGCAGGGGATAGGATCTCCTCAGTCGCTGTCAAAAGTTTCTATCAAAGATACAGGATACAGGAGGGGGATTGGAAATATTGTGTGCATTTGCATGTGGTGTGAATATATGTGTATTTGTATCTTTCTCTAACCTCCAGTAGTGCCTCTCCATCAACCTTTATTTCACCACCAGCACTTGGTTTAGACAGGGCCAAACAGCTGTTTCTCATAATGGACAAGATGTCTCCCAGGCCCTTGAATGACTGGGAGACACAGAAAGACAAAGAGAGTTAAGAGACTATTCAGGTTGCTCTATATTAAAGTTCATGTATACTAATCACTGCAGGGTCATAGGGTAGTTTAGCAGAGTGGATCCAAACTGGGGTGCCAAAGCACACTGGTGTACCTGCAGGCAAACCCAGGTGTTCTGTGATTTGACTGTTTTTTTAAATCCATATATTATTACTGAAATAAGCAACTACATAAATTTGAAAATAGTTTTCTGTTCACCCTATAAAAACCTTGAAACTTTTTTAAACTGTTTATGGAAATCCCAGTTAATTCATACAGTTGCTGAATTGTGTAAATCATAGGACACATCAATGGCCCTGATTGAAGGCAACAAGAATAATCATAAGGATCATAAAATTGATTGATTCATTGTGTGGAGTAGAAAGTATCAAATGCTAAGCAATAGCTCTCTTATGGTGTCAGCATTCAACACTTCAGAACTCGGGTATAACATCTGTCAGGATTAAGTTGGCTGGCACTAACATGGTCCCAAGTGCATAGAAACAAAATTTGCCAATTTATTTCGAAGTATTCTGATCAAGATAACATGAGTAAATTGCTAAACTCTGGATTTTCAGACTGTATTAGACCCTACTCTTCATATCTTCTCTCTATCATATTACTTGTGCAATATATAGACAAAAGTATTGGGTCACACCTCTTCATGATTGATTTTAGGTGTTTCCTTCAGTCCCATTGCCACAAGTGTATAAAATCAAGCACTTAGCCGTGCAGTCTGCTTTACAAGCATTTGAAAATAAATGGCTCATTCAAAAGAGCTGCCACCATTGCAGCCAGTCAGTTTATGAAATTTCCTCCCCACCTAGGTATTCCGTGATCATCTGTAAGTGATATTATTGCAAAATAAAAGTGTTTAGGCCACATCATAAGAAGCCCCCCCAGCAGCGTTAACCTACAGTATTACAGCATAACTAAGCCCTATGAGCTTTATCAAAAAGAAAGTTTGAAGCCTGATCTTAAATGTAGAGAGCTATTTCCACAGGAGAGGGGCCTGATAGCTGAAGGTTCTGCCTCCCATTCTACTTTTAAAAACTTTAGGAACCACGAGGAGGCCTGCACCCTGAGAGCAAAGTGCTTTATTGGGAAAATATAGTACAATGAGGTCTGTAAGATAGGATGGGGTCTGATGGTTTAAGGCTTAACATGGAGCCAATGAAGAGAAGCCAGTATAGAAGAAACATGATCTCTCCTTCTAGTCCCTGTCAGTACTCTCACTGCAGCATTTTGGATCAACTGAAGGCTTTTTAGGGAAAAAGGAGATTGCAAGCGAGGAACTCACATCCAACATCAGTGTCTGCCCCCACAAATGCTTTTCTGGATGAATGGGGGGGAAATCCCACAGACAAAATTGTTATAAAATTATTATAGCTGCAAAGGGGGAACTAGCATCATATTAAGGCAAATGGATTTAGAGGGGATGTCATAAAAGCTCCTGTAGTTGGAATGTGTAGGTATCCCAGTACTTTTGTCTGAATACTGTATTGTGATTGTGGTAGTATGTTGATAATGCTCATAATATTATTTCAAAATTTACCTGTGTTGGTCTTCTGTCAAAACTGAAGGTTTCACAGTCAAGCTCTAGACAAAACAAAACATTGGAAAATCATCACACCAGCTGACTTGGACACAGCATGCACACTAGAGGTGTGATAAAAATCTTCATAGCAAAGCAGCAAGACTAAACAGAAACCCAACATTCTCGTGCAAGATATAAACCACAGTCTATCTATAATACAGAAGGTGGAGTTAACATTTACAGGTGAAATTGAGGCCCTAAATACAACAGAAAGCAAACCCACAAGCCATAAGACTAAGAAGCCAAACAGCAGTGCATTCTGAAAATACAATAGTTAAATTTGATCTCCTTACTGCTGTGGATATTTAAGTAAACGTGAGGGCAAAGTCTGCAGCTAACACAATGATATCTGTGTCAGAGAAATCTAGCAAGAAGAACATGTTGCTGAACATGAGAAATATGAGGACACAGAAGCCTTGAAATGCACTTTTTAAATGAATTATCTCAGGATACAATTGTACACTTACTTGAGCATAGCGTGCCATTGGCACCATAATTGGTGTATCCTTCTGTACAATTGCACCTATAACTCCCAATAACATTAGAGCAATTTCCTTGGTTTCCACAGAGGTCTTCTTGATTTTCTTTAGCTTCCAAGCATTCATTTATATCTGTGTAAGGACAGAAACCAGAGGCTTAGGTAATGACTAGCATTCCTTAAAAGTAATGAATTTGATGAGACAGGCAGAAATAACTCTGATTATAGATGATATTGCTCCAGCCCATAAAAGAATAAACATCTCTGTAGTATAACCGGCAGCATAGTCGTGTGAGCATTGCTGTGCTGACAAAAAGTTCTTAAAGACGGATCTAAAACTTTCCCGTGAGATGCTGTCTTGCATTTCAAGCTCACTAAGACCTGCAATTAGAATCCAGAGGAGGCAGGAGATTGCGTTGTGGTTTAGGTCAGAGTACACTGTGTTATACTGTTGCTGCAAAAAGGAAAATGTGGCTTTTTCAAAATCATTGCAGGACAGGCAGACTGTAGTATGAGGCCCCTTTTATTTGGATGTGGAAAAATATCTTTAAAATCATTGTGCATTTCCAGAGCAAATTTTCCCATTTTGTATTGTGCAACCCTAACTTTTTGATTATCTTGACAATCTATGTGATGTTAAAAAAGGAAAAAAAATAAAGAACACATTCACCCTCCCTTCTTTTAAATGATTAGCACCACAATGTTTTGCTGCCCCTACATGATAGCTTGTGATCTTAAACACTTGGCATTTTTGTCAATCCCTATTTTGATATAGTCAGAGAGAGGAGGTGTATAGAAGTCCTTTTGTTATTTTTTCACTATCTTTAACAGTTTAAAGGTATTGGTGTACTTTAAATAAACTGTATGGTGTGATGTCTGAGTGTATTTTAAGCACAAAGTGTTTGTACATATTCTGAATATATTAAAAATTGCATATGATGCTGACATACACTATTTAGCAAGCAATATACTTCAGTTTCCTTTTTTAATTTTCTTGCTGCACACTACAGCCAGCCTGATCTCTCTCCAAGAACTCTGTGTGTGTTTCTGCTGATAAAGCTAAGCCTCGTTTCCTTGAATGCTTTATGGTGTTGAACTTGGCCGTACACAGGGAGTATACAAAAGAGACAAACGCACCTGTGAAATTCATGAAAAACAACAACTTTGCAAGAAACCAAACCCATCTTTCTTTCATATGCCCACACATCTGGTCAATTATTCCCGCAGGTCCCAATAATTACCAGATTTGATGATGCCTAACTTGACCTTTTGCAGAATAGTACCATTTAACTTAATCTGAAGAGAGTGGATACAAAAACCCACCATTCACCCTCACAGTGCAGGGGGTTTCTGCTGTTACTGAGATGCCCAGTTGGCAGTTGCAATTGTAGCTCCCAGTCAAGTTTGTAGATTAAGCATTATGACAGCAGATGTTGCTGTTACTGTTGCCCTCACTGATATCTAATAGAACATACTGTAAACAATGGTAGGAGCAGATTAGAGAAATGCGTGTCTCACACACACTTACCTTGGCACTGTCCTTCTTCAGCTTTGAAGAGACGATTTCCACGAATGTTTTTAAACCCAGGTTTACACTGACAATTGTAGCTGCCATTTGTGTTATAGCATGTTGCGTGCTCTCCACATATGTTTTGTGGTGGCTGTCCTTCATCTTGATCTTCTGTGCACTCATCTATGTCTGTAGATTCCAATGCAAAATCAGATAATAAATCATATAATAAAACACAATCTTTGACAGTGTTTTAACAAAGGGGAACTTAGTATTTAAGTTAAAACTGTTATTAGCCCTTTTTCTTTATGCTTCTTTTTCCATCTTACAGCACAGCTGTCAGTCTCTTGTATTTCTTTAACCAGCTACTAGGGTTTGTAGTGATCTAAGAATTTAAAGCACTTCTGCAACTGTTTTTTTTTTTTTTTTTTTAATTTTCTTTTGAATTTA
>VUQH01034057.1:15218-25668 GCA_015106775.1 Etroplus canarensis
TTTTTTTTTTTTTTTTTGCAACTTTTTTTTTTTTTTTTTTTGTAATCTACTCTGGACTTGAGCTAAAAGTCCTAAAATGGTAAAACAAAGAGGAATGACATCAAGAAAGACTAATTCTATTGGTAAACTCTGCAAAGCGGCATTGCATAATGGTAATATCATTTGTGTCTGAAAGTTCTTGTCTTGAGTGATGGAGGACAGAAACAGGGCAATGCAAAAGGATAGTTAAAAGAAGATTTACCAATGCAGCGTCCTTTTTCCTTTTTGAAGCCATCATCACAGGAAGAAACACATTTACCCAGCACACATGCTAATGCTGTGGAGAAAGAGAGAAAAAAAATGTATATGTTGTTAATTACATCTACAAACTCAACAGTATTTCAAAAAGGCCACAATAAAGAAGGAAAACACACTCTCTTTTATTTATTTATTTATTTATTTTGAAGGGACATTTGGGCAGACCAGGTGACCCTTGACACAAAGCTTCAGAGACCACTCTTTACTTGTGTGCTCAGTAAAGATATGATTTACCACTGGGCTATTTGTTGATTTTTTTTTTTTTTTTTATTTTTTTTTTTTTGCAGATGTGCTTATTAACACACCAGCTGTGTGCAACAAAACCTCCACTAAATAATTTTCTAAACATAATAACTTCTAGAAAAGTTGGGCTAATTTCCAAAATGCAATAAAACAAATATTTGTGATATGCTAACTTATGTGAACCTTTCTTTAACTGACAAAAGTACAAAGAAAATATTATGAATAGTTTTACTGACCAACTGTGTTTTGTAAATATATACAAATTGTGTCCCCAGTAGTATAGTGGTTTGCGCATTCACCTTACAAGCCAAAGGTCTCTGGTTTGATCCCAGGTGGGGACACAAACCTCTCTTGCCATGGAGGGTTGTGTCAGGAAGGACATCCAGTGTAAGACCTCTGCCAAATTACCAATGCGGATTAATCCGCTGTGGTGACTCCTTGGTGGAGAATACAAGGGAGCAGCCAAAGATACATTTAAATGTACACAAATTGCAAATTTGATGGCTTTAACACACTCAACAAAATGCATGATGCACTAAACATTTTCTGTAAGAAATAGATCCGAACTGGCAGCAGCCCTGTCAAGCACACACACTCTGTGTCTATGAAGCCACGCTGTTGCAGCCCTTGAAGAATGTGGTCTGGTATTGCCTGCTGAAATAAACATGGACTCCTGGGAAAACACATCATGTGTCTCTCTAATATATGCCTCAGAGTCCAAAGTCCAAGTCACATACCTGCAATTCAGCCATGCTGTGGGCACTCACGCACCCCCATACCATCACAAGTGCTAGGTTTCGCACTTTTCACTGATAACAACCTGGATGGTCTTTTTCCATCTCTGGCAAACCCATTTTTTTCTGAAAACAAGCTGAAATGTGGATTAATATGACTGCAGCACAAGGTTCTAAGTACTTTCCATTCATCTGGGATAAGCTCGGGCCTAGAGAACTCAGCAATGTTTATATAGAAAGTGATACACTGTGTGAAGTGACAATGGTTTCCAAAGTATTCCTGAGCCCAGGTGGCTATATTAGTGAAGGTAGCATAGCAGTTTCTCGGGCCGTGTTGCCTGAGGTCTCAAAGATCTCACAAATTCAGCAGTGAGTTCTGACCTTGCCTTTTTCGCAATGAGATGTCTCTGAATTCTCTGAATGTTTCATAATATAATGCACTGTATGTTGAAAGATGCAGTCTTGCATTGAGAAATGCTCTTTTGAACTGACTAACAATTCGTTCACGAATTTTGGAACAATGGGATGAACCTATCCTTGCTTGCAGAGACTGAGTCTATGATGGATGCTACTTTTATACTCAGTCATGATACATCACCTGCTGCCAGTTGGCCTGCTTCATGTGGAGTCTTCCAAACTGGTGCTACTTAAATAAACTTCACCTTTCAGTCTTATTTGAATTCTGTTCTAAGTTCTGTTGAGTGTGTTGCAGCCATCAAATTCTAAATGTATGTATATTTCCAAAATATAATTAAGCAGTTTAGTAGAACTTCTGAAAATCCTTTAAGGATTCATGTGAATTAACGTGCCACAAATTTCTGTTTTTAGTGCTTTTAAAAAATTTTCCAACTTTTCTAGAACTGAGGTTTGTACATTTGATGCTGAGCACAATCTCCATAAATCACGTTTTCCATTTATATGTCAAAAGTTACCTGGCATCTATAGTCAGCTTTTATTGATATTTGATTTCGGTGGTGAAAACGTTAACCTATGAAAAGTATCGAATCTTCTCAAAAGCCCATGCCATCAACAGATATTATATAAATTATAGAGAGTGGACTGTGTCTGTTTTATGTTCCCACGCCTTATTTGTACTCTTGTGTTCTTTCCTAAATGCTGACATGCTAGCACACTTTCCTAAGACTGTGAACTAAGCAAATAGCGTGGTGACATTTCCTATCTCAGTCACATTTTTCTGACAAATGAGTCCATGACAATGCAGAAAACAGCAACTTGTACACATGGTGTTTAATATTCCTGGATCCCTACTCTGTGTTTCCTTACTTGGATCACGGTGAGCCTTCTGTTGTTTAGTAATGAGGCTGAAATATCCCAGAGTAAAGCCACAGGAAATGCAGAAAGAGTTTCACAGTGACATTAAATGGGTGAAAGAGGTTAGCTTGTTCTTATTGTATGATGAAATAACCGTAGACAGAAACAAGATCTGGATATATTCAAAGGGTTACTTTATGCTCTGCACACAGCTGGCTTCATTCACCAGTTAGCACAGTGGCAAATGAAAATGTGTCACATATACTGCCCTCTCTCTGTGTCCTTTTTCTATCATCTTTGTAAATACTAAGTTGTTTTTTTCTGTTTATTGTCTGTTCCTGTTGTAATATATTTTGGCTTGATAGACAAAAATAGTTCCCTCTGGGAACTGTTTCAGTTTTGCAAACAAAGGGGCTTTCTTTCTTTAAATGGATGTCATGCATATGATCAGCTTAACTTGACAAAAGTTAAGATGACTAATAGGTGTGCTTCAGTCACATGTTTATCATTCAATCCCTGTTTCAAAATTAGGTTTGCTGGAAAAAGTTTAGTTTTTGTTTCTTGTTGCAATAATAGCATGTGAACTGAGACTCATGCTGAGTTGTTTTGTTTTAATCTAAAAAAATCTTTGAATGTGGCACCAGGCTTTTTTTTTAGAAATATAACCTATTTAATAATGTTGGATGATTTATGACCTGAAGAAAAATGATACTATGTTTGAGGTGGTAATGCTTGAGAAAATGCTGAAATCTTTGACAGTGAGTGCTACACTATATGGAGTAAAAGTATTAGACCGCAGCACCTAATCACTGTATTCACTTCTTTCTTTCAGTCCCATTGCCACAGGTGCATAAAATCAAGAATTTAACCATTCAGTCTGACTTTACAAACATTTGTGAAAGAATGGGTCATTCTAAAGAACTCACTGAATTCGAGCATTTTGCTGCAATAAGATGCCACCACTGCAACAAGTCAGTTCATGAAATGTATTCCCTCCTAGATATTCCACAATTAACTGTAAATGGTATTACTGTAAAACGGAAGTATTTAGGAACCACAACAACTCAGCCATTAAGTGGCAGACCACGTAAATTTCCAGAGGGGGGGTTGCCAAATGTTGAGGCAAATAATGTGTGAAAGTCAAGAACATCATGCTGACTCAATAACTGCAGAGCTCCAAACCTCCCCTGACATTAAGATCACCACAAAAACTGTGTGCAGGGAGCTTCACAACATAGGTTTACATGGCCTAGCAGCTGCGTGCAAGCCATATATCACAAAGCAAAATGCCAAGCATTGGATGGAGTTGTGTAAGGCACTCTAGCACTGGACTATGGAGCCATGGAAATGACAGTTGTAAGGTTCTAACTTTGTGGAAAGAGTTTGTGGAAGCTCCTTTTTGTGTTCCAGCATGACTTTGCCCCAGTGCACGAAGCAAGGTCCATAAAGTAATGTTTGGATGAGTGTAGTGTGGAAAAACTTGACTGGAGCCCTGACCTCAACTCCATCCAACACCTTCAAGATGAACTAGAACAGAGATATCACGCCAGGCCCCCTTGTCCAATCTCACTGTCTGAACCCACAAATGCTCTTCTGGGAGGAATGGACAAAAATTCCCCCAGTCACACCCCAAAATCTTGTAGAAAGCATTCTCAGAATAGTGGAAGGCTTTATAGCTGCAAAGGGGGGGACTAGGGCAATATTAATGGGATTTAGAAAGGGATGTGATAAAGGCTCTAGTAGGTGTAATGTGTTAGTAACCCAATACTTCTGTCTATACATCAGTATCAGTATCAGTTATTCCCTGACCCTGCAGGCCACACTCACTTCATCCTTAAATGAAAATAATTTCTCATTCTTTAAACCCATTTCACCACATTGCAAACAACAAACCAAATTTGGTTGGAAACCACATTTGCAAACAGCTGTGATGTGTAGATGTGTCATGCAGAGACAGAGCTACAGTGGCATGCATTTTGAGCCCTGTCACAGGAAACTTGAGATGATAGGCAACTTGAAAAATTTTATATATTTTTTTGGCATTATTTTTGCTTTTCACCTACTTGGGAGGAGAATATTTGACTCTTTAGGTGTTAAATATACCAGTGCATTACAGTGTTACTAAGTAGCTTCTGAAAGTAATTCACAAGTAATTCAAAGGCTTCTAACTTTGTATTTTGAGCACACAGTAGATTTATCGGACATTAGCCACAACTGAAGGCCATGGGCACGGTCAGTCTGAAAATAGTGTTCTATGTTTGCTGGTGTTTCCAGACTGGATGACATTTTCATTTAAATTCTCTGCAATGGTGAGCTGATACAAAAAAATATAACATCATATAAACAAACAATAAGTACATATAGATTAGATTAGATTACATTAGATTAGATTAGATTACATTAGATTAGATTAGGTTAGATTACTTTATTGTAATCTAGTGAATGAGTATGCCACTTGGCTACCATAACAGGAAGCTAAACACACCACAGTTTTTTAAAAAAGTTTTGCCACATGTTGTGAGCACTGAGTGCAGTCAAGGTACTGTAGATGAAAGTGTCACGAAATAAAAATGAGCAAAGCGTATTGAACTAACAACAATCACAGTCTGTGTCAAAGTAAGAAAATTGTGATTATGCAATAAAAAATGCTTCCTTAAATATACAGTAGTTCGGAGTTTTATATATCTTTATGCTGGATATATTCATAGACTGTATGTAAAAGATAGAAACCACTTTGACGTCACCCATTAGTTTTTCAAGTCCTGCTCTGAAGCTTCAAGGGCATACTGGTGTTTTGAAATGAGATGTCACTGTGGATCTGACTGAAAAACTGATTAACACTCAACTCTAATACAGTAGCAGAATACAGTAATCAAATACAACATAGAGTAATTTAATGCAATAAAGCATACCCTCTTTTATTTTTATTTGACATTAATCGGGACCATAATTCACAAAATGTGTTGTATTCAGTAAGACTTGAAACATTAGGAGACATGTTATAGACAAGGTTAACTAGTAGACTTCTTTACAAACTTATGTCTTCCTGGAACTAGATGACTGTGCTCGGCTGTTAAAAAGGTATACGACACTTTTGGATGATCTCTGCTTTTGAAATCTAGAGGCTACATTCATCTTTTATATACAGTGTATGGATTTAATAACCTTGTGGCATGGTTGTTTGGTAAAAACAGTCGTGTTTTCAATAAGACATCATATGAGCCACATAAAGCATACTGTATGACATCTGTACAAAGATGATATGAGTACAGTCTATATGGTGATCTAAATTTTAGCCATTGTATCCAAATTTTACTGATGTGAGCTTCTGAAATCTGAGTGGAATAAGTTCATCACAAACTGTGGTGTACCATCCACCTGAAGGACCACAACCAGCGTACTGCTCTGACATCTCTGTGGTTTATTCAAACAAGACTTGAAGATTCTTCACGCTGTGAGTCGCTGTCCTTGTAACTTTTGCATAGTGCAACGGCCTGAAAGCGCAAAGATAACACCTTGAGGTTCCGGGTTTCTGAGGGACTGGTGGCAGAGGTTTTTACACTACAGAAACCTCTCCAACCTCTATCAACAACCACTCAAGGAAACCAAATTCCGTCTGGAAAGTATTGCTTAACATTTCCTTTACTTCTATAGCACCAATAACAAAAACAGTCAACTACAACATTAGAGAGAGAGCACCCCAAGAATTTGACACTCTCCTTTGGGCAAGCACTTAACAACAGTAGGGAATAATAACTCTTTCCCTCCAACAGTCCCAGAGAGGTGTAGCCATCTGACATGATCAGGGGAAAGCTACAAAAAAGGAGCATAAAGAGACCACAAACAACAAACGGGACAAAATACAATCTGTAGGGAATAGAAAGAGTCAGAGAAAAGCATGTGGAAGCCACCACTCACTGTCTGATGGATAGATAGATAGATAGATAGATAGATAGATAGATAGATAGATAGATAGATAGATAGATAGATAGATAGATAGAATGTTGTCTATAGCTTTCACATACTGTATGTAAAGTCTGATAAAAATGAAGAAATGACAATAACTGACAGTAACTGACAATGGCTTCCACTAGACTTCCTCTTACATTGTTTCTACTTTTCTTTTTACTTGGGCTCCAAACAACCACTTTGTCTCTCTCTCGCTCTCTCTCTCTCTCACACACACACAAACACACACACACACACACACACACATTGCAAAAGTCATTTGTTAAACTTACCAAGCAAGAGTAGTTCCTTCCCAAACTTCATGTCAAAGGTGAAAAATTGTCCCACACAGAATATAGAAGATGATTTCTGAACTACCACCACTATAAATAAACTGTAAGTCTAATAGCTGTGCTCAGGTCCTCTCACTAAAGTTCAAAAAAGATTTTTAAGTCCATGAAAATCCATAGTGTTAGAGTGAAAAAACAAGCATTGATCACTGGAAAGATTTTGTTTGTAGAAGTTAGTTTATGTGCGGCAGTAAAAGCCAGAATGAACCTTCACCAGCTTTCTTCCTCTCTCAAATTCAGACTCTGACTGAGCATGCCTGTGTCTCCCTTTCATTCCCCACCCTGCTCTTGGGTCTGTCTCTCTTTCTCTTTCTCTCTCTCTCTCTCTCTCTCTCTCTCTCTCTCTCTCTCTCTCTCTCTCTCTTTCTATTTTCCACCCTTTTCACTTATCTGCATGGTCTTGTCTCCCTCAAACAGCTCTTTCTTACACTTTTCTTTTACTCCATATCTTTCCATGTGAACTCATTTCTCACACTGCCACCCTATCACATTGCTTGCACACACAACCCCCTCTCTGTCTACACCAGCTTTCAAATTTCTATGCTCCAGTGGCCTCTATTTCAGGAGCTATTCACAACACCCTCATGAGAGTCAGAAAAGAAGAGGAGGAGGGGAACAGAGACTGAAGAGGGGGCAATGACTAACACTCAGTCTAAACAGCTGCTAACTGCTGGGTTTTGCCAGTAAGTAATCTTATATCCCTTCCCATTCTCCCTCAACTCCTGCTCTACACCTCCTCCCACTTTTCCTCTGCCTCCTTAGGGTTCAGTCCTTCACCCAGTTTCACTGAAAAATCTGCATTTTCTCAACCCCCCAGTGAGCAAGAAAACAGACTGGGGATGAATGCAGAAGGGCCTCTATTAAAATAAAATTCACCAGAAGACCACAGATACAAGATACAAGAGCTATTTATTTGTCATTTCAACCACATACAGCTGACGCAGAACATAGTGAAATGAAACAACGTTTCTCCAGGACCTGGTGCAACATATAAACCTACAGACATATGACAGGAAGGGTTGTTATTTTTTAATTTTTTTTTAAGCAGTTTAAAAATTTAAAAATAAAACTTTAAAAGAAAAAAAATAAATAGATACATAATAAAGTGCAACGTGTGCAACATGGTGTAGTTGCAGACAATGCAAGAACAGAACCCTTTTCATCTAAACCAGATGAACATATTGCAAAAAATCAAAATAGTGCAAAACAGTTGACATGAAAGACACAATGAAAAGACAACGCAACAAGAAGTAGTGTTGTTCACAGAGAAGAGTGTGCAAACATACTCTCAAAAGGATTCATGAGCTAAAGGCATAGAGCTCTCAGCTAAGCCATTACACATTCAAATATATGATGTCTAGAAATGATTTCTTCCTCAATTACAAAATGTGTTGTCTTACTTTGAGTGCTATGTATCTTCACTAGCAGAACAGGTAGGTCAGTTATCGTTATTTAAACATGTAAGACCTATTGGTTCCACCTTTAACAATGCAGAACTAATGTCTAAAGCATTTTAGGCTGACATTATTAGCGTTGCTAGAGTGTAACATCTCAAACTTGATAATGGACAGAACATCTATCTGAGACCAGCTTCCAGACACGTATCATGTGAAGCCTATAGGTCCTGACCAAGTATCAGTAGGTGAGAATTTAGGAGTCAGAACATGTTGATTTAGTAAATGGACATGTCCATAGTTTCATAGTTCTTCAAAACATAGTTATATTTCCCAAGCTATTACACTGTAGACAATCATAGGCAGAGTGATGATACAAGTTGTCAGATGAATTTTACTTTACACTCTTTCAATATATATGATCACCCCAGCAACACCACATTATTTTTTTTAATACTACGTATGCATGGAAACAGACCACGCCTCGGCTGTATGGTAAAATGGCACCAAACTCCATTTACAATTGTGAAAAAGGAAGTTTTCACAGGACTCAAGCAGGTTTGTGGACCCCCTCCAGTTTGCCTACCAGCCTCATCTTGGAATTGAAGATGTCATTATCTACCTGCTCAACTGTGTCTACACTCACTTGGACAAGCCACCGAGCACTGTCAGGGGCATGTTTTTTAAATTCTCCGGTGCATTCAAATCATTTTGCCAGCTCTACTGGGTGAGAAGCTGATAGTGATGCAGGTGAATGCCTTCCTCGTGGCCTGGATTGTTGACCGCCTGACTTACAGACCATAGTATGTGTGTCTGCAACACCTTGTGTTGGACAGTGTGGTCATCAACACTGGAGCCCCTCAGGGGACTGTTCTCGCTCCCTTTCTCTTCACCCTCTACACCACGGACTTTAACTACTGCACAGAGACGTGCTATCTTCAGAGGTTTTCTGATGACTCTGCAGTAGTGGAGTGTATCAGAGAAGGTGATGAGGAAGAGTACAGGACTGTAGTGGGCAGTTTGTCATGTGGTGCGAACAAAACCATCTGCAGCTTAATGTGAGAAAGAACTGGTTGAGGACATGAGAAGGAACAAAGCAGCAGTGACCCCTGTTTCCATCAGTGAGGTTTGTGTGGAGATAGTGGAGAAGCCTATGCAGTCCTGTGAAAAATTTATTTTCACGCGACTGTATATGTCAATAATACTTTTTTCAAGCCACATTCACCTGTTCACACTAATATAAAGTGTTTGTTGTTATTTGTTTAATTTTATACATGTTGCTCAGTCTAGCACACACATACACTCTCACCTGGGAAAGTTTCTGAGGTTCAGTATCTTTCCCAAAGTCACTTTGCATATGAACTGGAGCAGCTGTTGATCAAACCACCTCCACCTCCCCCTGAGCTAGAGCTGAAACTATAAATCCTTCAAAGTTTTGTGACTGTATCGTTCCACACATGAGAGGTTAAAAAAAGACAACTAGACAGATCAAAAGACATGGGGTGCAAACACCTGCCAGCGTATTCAAAGAACATTGCCATGACAACACCTACAAACACACACACACAGAAAATGTGAAGGAGGTGAAAATATAGCAGAAAGGGGAAAGGGCACATTAAGTAACTGAGAGTGGTGGGTAGACTAAACATGTATCATACAGAATAAGTGTAGCAGATTGAGATTTGCACTTTCATATGAAGTAGAGATAATCTTCAAAGTTACTGTGTAGTTTGCAAAAAATGTTCTCTGCCACTGATCAAAGATTATGAGCCTCTTAAGTCTAAGGCACAGATAACACTTGTAGAGGTTGTCACTTCCTTTTGCATGCAGTAACACTAAGATTTGCATGACAAGCTGACTGTATAATCTCAGCTTGATTCACAGTGAAAGGAAAGATAGCTGATGTGACCTCTTTTCCCCCCTTTTAGCCTCTCATTGTCTCTCTTAGTCATGATTTTGTGAAGCATTTTCTCAACTCGCTGCCTTCATATTTCATTATACTCATACAGACATATGGAGACAAATGAGGAGACACATGGAGACAGACAAATAACACGCAGCACATGTAGGCAGGAAGAGGATGAGAGAATGCAAGTTTATGTCCCTTTAGCATCTTTAGTAAACAAAAGCTTAAGTAAAAACAGACCCACTGTGTGTGTGTGTGTGTGTGTGTGTGTGTGTGTGTGTGTGTGTGTGTGTGTGTGTGTGTGTG
>VUQH01034057.1:25688-45228 GCA_015106775.1 Etroplus canarensis
TGGCTGCAGAAATAAATTAACTCAAAAAAGTAGCTGAGTTCCTGCCTTTTTCTGAAGATTAGTCAGTTTTACAGCAGCAGATGCATGTGAGCGTGTGTGTGTGTGTGTGTGTGTGTGTGTGTGTGTGGGCACGTGCATACATGTGTGCGTGCATGAGCACACTGGGTGGATGTGTGCACATTGGATGGATGTGTGTACTGCTTTCTGTTCATTCATGTGTCTCAGTCAGAATCAAGGAATGAAAACCAGCTGCAACTGTAATATTATATTCTTCAGTATATAATAGTATAGTTGCAGTTTTAGTGGAAAGGTCCAGTCAGAGCAGGCGTGTGTGTGGTTGTGTGTGTGGTTATGTGCATGCGCTTGTCTTGGCAGTCACTGAACATTAATCCCACATGCACTTCATGGATGTCTGCCCATTGTGACTATCAGTCATCCAAAAGGAGAAGCCGTATGGGAAAAATATGATCTGTCAGCGGGAGAGAGTTATTTATACAAGAAAAGCAAGTAGCAATGATCAAATGACAGTTTTGCGTAAGCTATGTGGTCACAGTGATCCCCCAGTCTTATAGTTGTGACTGGAATGTGGGCATGACAGTGTGACACATTTTATTTAATTAAAAATGTGGAAATTGAAGCATTCCACTGACCAGCCTTCTTTACTGATAGAGTATGTGTCTAAGTTTGAAAATTGCTGATTACTGTGCTAATGTAAATGTATCCATCTGTTGGCAACTACCTCATGTAACACATGGTGTACAGAAGATTTTGTTTATGACTACATAACTAGAAGAGTAGGTCTTGCTTTTGCGTGTTTTTTAATGTGTCTCTTTGAAAGAAGTTGCACATTATTACAGTAGACTAATGATAGTGAATGTGTTATATGAGTTACCTTTTATTGGGCTCAACTTCTTACTAATAGTATAAAAGAACAGTTTGATTTTTTTTTTAATTCTTGTGTTGCTAACTCCTTAGTTGTGTTGCTATAGGCACAGGCATCTGGGTATCTTGCCATGATGCACTGAATGTTTCTTCACCACTCATTTCTCTCCCCATTCATTTATGCTCACTGGCCACTTCATTAGATACACATTGCTAGTACCAGGTTGCACTCCCTTTTGACTTCATAAATGTCCTAATTGTTTGTGACACAAATTCTGCAAGGTACTAGAAACATTCCTCTGTGTTTAGGTTTTTATTGACAGGATAACATCATGCAGTTGTTGCAGATTTGTCTGCTATTCCACCACATTTTAAAGGTGCTCTACTGGATTGAGATCTGGTGCCTGTGAAGGACATTTGAGCACAGCGAATTCACTGTCATGTTCACGAAACCACTTTGAGATGATTTGAGCTTTGTGACATGGTGCGATATCTTGCTGGAAGCAGCCCCGAAAAGATGGATACACTGTGGTCATAAATAGTCATGGTCACCAACAATACACAGGTAGCCTATGATGTTTAAACATTGGTACTAAGGGGCCCAAAGTGCATCAAGAAAATATCCACCACAACATAACACTACCAGCACCTTGAGCTGTTACTACAAAGCAGGATAGATCTGCACTCTGAATGTGTTTCCTGAAATTCTGGCACTACCATCTGAATGTTACACCAAAAACTGAGACTTATCAGACAAGGCAACATTTATCTAATCTTCTGTTCTCCAATTTTGGTGAGCCTTGGCAAGTTGCAGCCTTGGTTTCCTGATCTTAGCTGATAGGAGTGGCCACTGGCATGGTTTTCTGTTGCTGTAGCCCATCTGCTACAAACTTCATTGAAATGAGGCATCATTGTAAAGAGGAGTGGGCCATAATTCCTCCATAACAATGTGATAGACAGATAAAGTCATACAGAAAACCATTGCTGCAAGTTATTGCTGGTAAAGGTTACTACAAGCTATTGAATCATGGGATGTACTTAGTTTTTCACAACTGCATAGAGGCCTGTGAAAACTTTCTTTTTCACATAACTATATAGCCCCTGCTGTATTACAAAGGTAGACAGTGAATTAGCTGGCTCAGGTGCAACATTTGGGTGATAAATCACGAAAGTGGTAAGAACCAAACCCATAAAAATGTGAACCAAAAACCTGGAACCATTAGATAAAGGAAGTTAACGCTTCATGTAGCAATGACAGAAGCTGTGGTATTATGTCATAATTCTTAATAGGTTTTCACTATAAGCAATCCCCTCAACATTATTTTCACGTCATTTGATCATAGCAGCCTTAATTATGAGCTTTAAGATTAAATGACTAATTAAATAGTAGATTACAAGTGAAAAGGAAGTGTGATATGAGCAATAAATAAAACATTTTTTAATTGAACTTTGTATGACATTTTTATACAGGATATGTTCAGAGACTCTATGTCACCTAGTGGTTTGTGAAGTTCAGTATTAGGAAACGGCAGAAACAGAAATTCATAACCATGATGCAATACCATCATGTCAACAAGTTCTTCTCCATGGCAGCTACACAAACAAGCACATGTGCAAAAATACAAAATGTGCACAAGTATATTTGCATTTGTCACCAGGACAGCAGAGGGAATCGTGCATAGAAAAACTGATCATCAAATGAAATGAATGTCTTAATTTATTTCCTTTATCAGGAAGGCCTTATCTACTCAAAAGGAAGTTAAAAGTTGACTTTACAGTCAAGGAATAAACAGAATTTTAAAAAACTGGTTGGTAAAGTAAGGCAGCGTGGTAGTTCAGTGGTTTGCACTGTCGCCTCACAGCAAGAGGGCCAGGGATCAAATCCACCAGCTGGCCAGCCTGGGCCATGCTCTCTCTGAGTACTCTGCCTAACTCCCGCAGTCCAAAGACATGCAAGGAGTTTCTAAACTGACTGCAGGTATGAATGGTTGCTCATCAATGGAGTCCTGTCTTTTCTGCCACGACAACTGGGATAGGCTTCAGCCCTGAACTGGATAAGTGCAAGAAAATGGATGGTTTGAAAGTGTTTGCAATCTCTTGGGCTGGGCTCTCCTGGGTCATGGGAGAGTTGAACACCAACAACTTGAATATTAACAGCTGTTGGTGAACACAACCAGCCTCTTAGAAAAATATCTTTCACACAATCCCCTTACTAACTGCAACTTTAAAAGAGAATCAGTGTTAATCAAGGATACAAGCAGAATTTATTGCCGTGCAGGCATTCAGTCAGTAAGAGCTGCTTCCGTCTTGCATCACAATAGTGTGGTGGAAAGTTTCCTGTGGAATGAAGTGTTACAATAGTGTCCACCCTGCTAACACACACACACTGGATCTTTCCATATGGAAACAGAGTAACTGGATCATAATCACATAGCTGCAGTTGCTGTTTACATATTTTTTATTTTCCACCAGTCCAGTAGTATAGTTGATACTACCATACACAGAGATAACCATCGACCTCCCTACAGTTATTACATAGTTCTTCCTTCACTTCTCATATCCTCTTTTTGTCTTTTTTATTCACTTTTTCTCTCCAGTGTTTTCATTTCTCAGCCAATATTTCTGTACATTTTGCATTCATATATTTGCTTTTGTTTTCTTACTGTAATAAATTTTCATAAAACAAACACTGCTGCATGAAACTTGAGTAAAGCTAAGTGTCATTTAAAACAATAGATGAACTGCAGGATGGGGCCAGGTTGTGCAGGTTAGTTAAAACACACAAATTTGCTCAGGAACATTATTTTAGATTTATTTATTTAGTTTAGTTTAAATGCTGCAGATGACCTTTTATGGGCAAAAAATAAATGCTTTTTCAGGTGTCAGTATTGTGGATGTCAGTTGTCAGGATGTCAGGCAAAAGCCATTATTTTAATGATAAATATCCTGATAATAGCAGTAACAATAATTGGAAATATAATACTGAAGCAGATTCCATTCAATTCATTTTTTAGTTTTGGATTATATTTGATAATCAATAATATATTTGATGATTTTATTTTATAAGCACTTGGAATTATTTAAATAGGTTAATTTTTGTCTTATCCACACAAAAATCTATATCTACATGTTGTTGGATTTAACAGATAGAAGTATGAACGTATGTGGTGCACCGTACACATTATGTCACCCTCACTGTGGAACATTCTGTGTGCTTCGCTCGCCTTCTGCTTTTATACAGGGTATTTTTAACCGGAAGTGCAACCGAAGGTTTTTTCAAGCCTGTGGTTTCCTTCTGACGCCACAAATGTCAGTGATACATGGCAAGGCATATGGACCAAGTACAGTCACATGTATGCAACTGAGGTAAAGAGTGTGAAAAAAAAATTTGTTTACTTTCACTCTGTAATTGTTTTCAAAGGTTGCCGGGTTTATGCAAGGAACGAAGACGAGTGAGGTAGTGAAATCGTACGTGATTAAGAACACCCGTTATGTGGTTAGTTTCAAGTGAAGAGGTGAAGATCATGATTGTGGGGCACCTTGATACTCATTTTTATTTATGGAGCAAAAAGCAGCCGCAGCACAGATGGAGCTGGCTGTGTTTTTAATTTAAACCACTGCTGGGTGCTGCTGACAACACGGTTGTCATTTTGGGTTATCCCCATCTACAGCCAGCATACTGTTCAATCTCTACAACACATATAACCTAGAGGAAATGGGGGGTTATAATTCATTTTCAATAAACTAAGGCAGAAATGTGTTTTTTCTGTGTGATAACCAAGGAAGTCTGCTCTCAGCCCTCTATCTTTGTCTCAGGATAATGGAGGTGAGAATTTAATTTATTAAATGATGAAGTAATGATAATGAACTTTACTGTTTGAGATTAAAACAGCCACATAGGGACATTTGCAGAAAATTGGGGTGATTAGTTTAGCCTTCATGAGTATACAGATTTCTCAATCTTTAACAACTCTCAGTGCTGCTTGCTTTACTGCTAAAACTGTTACAACAGATCTCAGGGATCTGCGCTTAAGTTTCATCAGTTTCACATTTGAATCTGTGTGGTGAAGTAAAGTGCTAAAACAAACACCTTTGGAAGTGAGAACAGAAACAGCAAAAGTTGAGAAGCACACAGTGTCAATGCATATGAAAGCTCTAGTGCAAACTAAAAAAACAATGTTTTGCAAGTGCATTAGCTTTCATCAAGTAGTCTGTATTTGTCACTGTATTGCAACATCTGTTAGTCAGTATTTAAACTTTAAACAACAATGCACCATACAGCACTTTGCAGCCGGTTTATTAAAGCTTTTTGCCCACAACAGTTGCCTTTACTTGAAACCAAGATGATAAGATAGGTGGGAGAAATTCAGAACATTATACAACTGGGATGCTAAACCATAACAATGATCTGAAATATTCTCTCGACTTTGTTCCTCTAGAGTTTTACTGAGTGATCTCACAGTAATTTTTAAATGTGATTTCAAAAATTAATTTCTGCACACTGTGAGTCTAAATAAGTTAACAAAACTCCAAGAAAGCAAGCTACTGATTGCTTTGAAATTATAGCTTAATAAATTTAAAAGTCAAAGGTTTTGTTTAAATGTTTTGCCATGTTTGTTATGTGTACACTATATGGACAAATGTATTGGGCCACCTACACATTATACTTACAGGCATTCCCATTATAATTCACAGGTATTAATATGGAGTTGGCCCTGCCTTTGCAGCTACATCAACTTCCACTCTACTTGGAAGGCTTTGTACAAGATTTTAGAGTGCCTGTGGGAATTTTTGCCCATTTATCCAGAAAAGCATTTGTGAGGTCAGACACTGATGTTAGACAAGAGGGCCTGGCTCACAATCTGTAGCTCATCCCAAATGTGTTTGATGGGATTTAGGTCAGGCCTAATCAAAGTCTTGCTTTGTGAAGCGGGGCACAGTCATGCTGGAGCAACAAAGGACCTTCCCAATACTGTGCCCACAAAGTTTAAAACATGTAATTGTAGAAGATGTCTTGATAAGTCAAAGCACTATGATTTCCCTTCACTGGAACTGAGGGTCCAAGGCCAACCCAAGAAAAAAAAAAAAGAAAACAGACACTGCGTTATCCCTCCTCCACAAAACTTTAGAGTTGGTGGTGTCAGGGCTCGGCGGCCCGAGGCGAGAGATGGACTCAAAAGCAGATTCAACCGGAGGCTCAGTGTGTAGAGAACAAGGAACTTTATTACAATGTAAACAGGGCTAGAGCTGTGAACTGGGCAAGGCTATGACATGAACAGGGGAGCATCTCTATGGCGACAGGATGCAGGAGCTAGACAGGGGGGGTAACTGTGCCTGGCCAAGGGTACTGTAACAGAAGGAGAGGAGAGTCAGGGAGGTCCAGAGGTATATTGAATGAACTGTCCAGTCTATAGGCTGTGATTTCTTACTTGTTTGAAGGCGGAGAGAAGCTGGAGGGGAGGGCAAGAGACAAAGGTCTGGATGAGTCCAAGGTCGCAAGTAGTTTTCAGGGAGGCAGGCAGGCGAGAGTGGCAAGGAGACTGAGTGGATTTACCAGCTGCAGCAGTACCAGGGGGACCGGCGTCCAGGTAGGTTTAGTTATGGCAAGGCGAAAAGTTGAACTTCGTGAACTGACTAATTAAACAGGAGAACAGGGTTAAGTGCAACAATTATAGTAGCAGCGAGAGATGTGAGGCCACAACTGACATGAGTTAGCAGATACTCTGGCAAAGACTCGTGGTGAGCGCTGGTCTTATATACTGCCCGTCTGATTGCCACCAGGTGGGAATCCAGGGAGGGGCAATGAGGGCTCCACCCAGAGGAGGAGACAATGGCTTTTGGCTTCAGTTTATGTAAATTAAAAACAGTGCGTACACACCATTGAATGTAAACTGCCCTTAATATCTATCAGTCCTTTTTATAATTTTTTTTGGCTTACACTGTTATGTATGAATATTTAAGATGATAATGAGCAATGTGTATCAGTTACCTTTTCAAATTAAAATACACAAACATCCATACTATTTCATGATTATTTCTTAATCATACCTCATTTCTGTTTTCATGGATAACGATATAGTAAGTGATCATTTACTTATTATAGGCATTGTCAATAGGCATTATCCGTGACGACTGCCTCACAGATAAGACAGCACTCTTCACACTTACGTCAGTGCTCACGTGGTGATAGTTACCAACCCTGCGACCAAATACATGCTTTCACAGCTTTGCTAATCAAATACAGAGGTCAATAAAACACACCCTGAGCAGCTGTGAACATAAGAGCTCAAACACAGAACAATTCAGTGTGCCAGAACATGCAGAATATTGTGGCAAATAAACGTAAGCCTTGCTAAAGCAAACTCAGGACTTCCTTAACATTTTTTTCCAGGGTGGTACAAGAATAATGAGCAAGTTCAAAATATAGCAGATAAGTAGGTGTTGGTTATTCATCAGCCTGACTACACTCACATTAAGCAGTTTTGTGATTACTGCCCCTTGGCATATGTATGATTTTAGGCAAACACATTAATGTTGAAACAATCCCTCACAAACCCCTCTCACCATGGAGGGTTGCGTCAGGAAGGGTATCTGGCGTAAAACCTCTGCAAAATTACCAATGCAGATTAATCCGCTGTGGTGGCCCCTTGGTGGAAAATACAAGGGAGCAGCTGAAAGGTACATTAGTGTTGAAACAATAATACAGTGAAATTATATTTATATATTCGAAAATTCACTGTAGGCTTACCTAGTCAGGAAAACTGTTTCACTTTTTATTTTATGACGCCCTGATGGTTCTTGACCCATGGTTATGAGGAATTCCCAACTATCTTATGGGAAATATAGTATTACGCTGATTGTTGAATTGTTGCATCTTATGATGGCATCCTGTCATTCATGTCATTCATCCAGATAAGAAAAAAATATATTTATAATGGATTATTACTCAGCCAACAGTAGCTTTCCTTCTGTGAAGGAAAGGAGCGCAGTCCTTTCCCTCAACAGTAATTACTGACTCTTCCTCTGAAAATATTTCAGTTCATTTATACAAAATGATTTAAGATTAGCTCACAGGGTATACTGTTGTGACATCCTGTTACACAAACAGGAACATTTTATTGACACAGTGTGAGATTAGGCAGTGTTTGTTAGTTTGCACTCCAATATTCACTTCTGGTCTGCAAATAACACAATACAGGAACTCCCTTCATTATCGCCACATCAGCCGGCCTTCCTATGTCCTGAGGTAAATGTTTTTTTTCCTTTACACTGCAGTTCTAACACAACTTATCCAAGCTCACTCTGTGGAAGCCTTAGCAACAGACTTGACAGGCGCTCCCTTTCCACCTACCATTTCCTGGGGAAGCTCTTGCCTCATTGGTTCCTTCCTGAATGAGCAGGTTTTACCTTGTTACTGCTGCTGGGATATCACACTAGTCTTTATCCAAAACCAGTAATAGTTCTTATTATTATCATGAAAAGGAAAATTATTATTTGGAAGTATTTTACTCTCCCTGTGCACTGTTATCACCATATTGTTTTCCCTCTCCTCACCTCTTAAGCCTAACATCAGCAATGTGTGGTCCAGTATTAATGTAGCTCCGCTGTCTGCTCTTCTTCTTATATAAACGAATCCAGTGTGTCTTCAGCTGTGATGAACTGTCTGTATGAGTGTGTGCGTACATCCCTTTTCTTGGACGTCAGCTGGAGTCCTATGAACTTATCTGTTTACATCAGACTCCATTAGGGAGCATATATCTGTGTCTAGTTAACATTTATACAAAGACATATACAGAATGAGAGCAATCAGATTTAACTAATTCAAGTTTGTTCTCTTTCACTGATAACTTCTTCTCCTCTTCTCCACCTAAATTTGTTTTATCATCCTATATTTTAAAAAAAAATCCTCCTCTGGTAGCCTGTCTAGTGCTTTATTTTGTCTTTTACATCTTCTCTCCCTCCCCTGGCCAGCCTGTGAAGTGAGGGGGTGGAGTGAGGTGACAGAGGGCAGATGTTTCCTCCTTAGCTTTGAATATGCTTGTAAAGATGGGGAAAGAAATCACTGACAGGGTAAAGCCTGTTACCCCATGGAGGCTGGCCATTTTACAAGGGAGGCCACAATCACATGGAGCAGATACGGAGTTGGTTCTGGAAACAGTTTTGGAAATGGTAGCTCACTGCTCAACCATCTGGTGCAGCTGCAAACCTTAAATGTCTATCTGACACCTCATTAAACCAGAGCTGCTTCAACTTTTGTGTAACCGCACGACCACTGATGCATCCCTTTGCAACATGTGTTTGAAAACACAGCACCTTTACTGTTCAGGAGGGATTGGCAGCTCATCTGTACACAAAGAACTACCCTGATCAGGCTAAGGTTCCTGTCTTTTCTACATTTTTAGCCATGTGAAAAACAATACTGTGACTGTTCAGTACATCTGTCTAGACTGCTCTTAATTGGCCTGAAGGAAATGTATGTGTGCTATATAGCTACATATTGCCACCATGTGGTCAAAAAAGTGACTGGGAAGCTATGCTCTTTTGTAAGGTTTGGTCACATGGCAGTCACATTGCAAAAATGGTATATTTAAAAAAAAGTAGAAGCTATATGAAAAAGTGTAATCTTATGTTTTATGTTTTCAAAAAGCAGACCCTGCTAGCAATTATGATATTTTCTTTTGTAGCTTGACTATTAATGCCAAAACATGCAGAAGAGCAAAAATTAAGGCAGTCAATTTTTAATCAGATTAATCCCAGGGCTGCTACGGAATAATTTAGATTAATCATGATTAATACCCATTCATTTTTAATTGTGTTTTATTTTGTTGGGGCAAAAAGACTGATGACAGAAGGTGACATATACACTTATCACATATTTTTTATTTAAACTAAAGAACAGATATGTGTCCAGACTGCAAAATTTAAAAAAAAATAAAAACATACAGGTTTGCATCAGGAAAGGCATCCGGTGTGAAATCTTTGCCAAATCCGAATGTGAATTCATAATACATGATCTACTGTAGTGACCCCTAACGGAAGCAGCCGAAAGAAGAAGATAATATAATTCAGCAGAGGTCAATTTACTGAGGCCTGACATTCCATCACTTAAGTACTAGGGGAAATCTTCATCTAATCTTTGCTTTGCATTGATGTGCTTCTTTAAGCTGGAAGTTCTAGAGTGAAATGAAAACTTCTTCCTGCAGAGTGTGCAAATTACTTTCTATCAGTCGTTTTTTCTGTCTTAGTTTTCTTTTTTACTCAAACTTCCCATTGAGAGGGCCAATATGATCCATCTTGATCAGTTGATTCTGCCGCCAGACAGCGCTGGAGCACCAATCCGCAACAGTGAGTTAAATTGTGGGATTTTGAGTCATTCTGCGCTGTAAATGCCTAAACATTTTTAATCAAATAAATCGTGCAAATTGATTAATCTGGATCAACATGTTAATCTTGACGGCCCTAGCAAAAATACAAACATTAGCCAACCAACCAGGCCTAAAATAAGAAAGCTAGAAACACCACAGCACATTCAGAAAAGGGCAAAAACAAAGATGCATAAAATATATGCTTCCCCGGATGTGCTCCATAATGCAAAGAGGAGTGAATGACTCAGTTTGACTTTGTGGAAACATGGATAGAAACTTAAGAATCGAGACTCAGAGCACGAAATATTATTTACACTTGCCCTTTGATTACTCTTTGATACAGCCTTACTGTTCTATGACAAACTAATCTTAACTCAAAGGGCCAAATACAGATTTTTAAGAACTAATTCTATGATTGACACTAAACACTCACCAGCCACTTTACTTGGTGCACCTACTGGATGGGGCCCACCTTTGCCTTTAGAACTACCTTAATTCTCTGTGGCATAAATTCATCAAGGTGCTGGAAATGTTCCTCTGAGATTTTGGCCCATATTAATGAGATAGCATCATGTAGTTGCTGCAGATTTGCAATCCATGAAATAAATCGTCCTTTCCATCACACCCCACAGGTACTCTATTAGATTGAGAGCTGGTAAGTGTGGAGGCTATTTGAGTGAACTCATTGTCATGTTCAAGAAAATAGTTTGAGGTGATTTATGACATCGCACACTATCCCGCTGCAAGCAGCCATCAGAAGATGGGTGCACTGTGGAGTAACGAGGTTATACAATTTCCCTCCTGGGATTAATAAAGTATTCTGATTCTGTGGGCATACAGTGGTGGACATGGTTAGCAATTGATCTAATTATAGATACTGGCCAAATCAGAATCAGTATCAGAATACTTTATTAATCCCCAGGGGGAAATTGTAAATATAAACAAAATATACAGTGTGTAGTATAGGTGGCAGTAGGGTATAGGATTAAGTATATACAGTCACACAGCTGGATATACAGAAATAAGTGAATATGAGTGTGAATGTGTACCTTTTGGCTGCTCCCTTGTATTCTCCACCAAGGGGTCGCGGATTAATCCACATTGGTAATTTGGCAGCGGTTCTATGCCAGATGCCCTTCCTGATGCAACCCTCCATGGTGAGAGGGGCTTGTGTCCCCACCTGGGATTGAACCAGGGACCTTTCTCTTGTAAGGCAAATGCGCAAACCATACAGAATGAGTGACTATGGAGTGAAAATATATAAACAATATATAGATATGTGAATGTATTATTTATATATATATATAAATATATATGTGTGTGTGTGTGTGTGTGTGTGTGTGTGTGTGTGTGTGTGTGTACAGTAGATAAAACTGCCCATAAGGATAAACTAAACAAAAAGCAGCAATGAGAATAGTTTCACAGGGAGGAGTTGTAAAGGTAGGAATGGTTTCCTGTGGCGTTTTGTGGAGCATCGTGGTTGAATGAGTCTGTTGCTGAATGTGCTCCTCTGTCTGTCCAGCATGTAATGGAGAGGGTGTGAGGGAGTTTTCACAGTAGTCCTAAACTTGGACAGCATCCTCCTTTCTGACACCGTCAGAGAGTCCAGCTCCACACCCACAACATTACTGGCCTTACGGATCAGTTTGTTGAGTCTGTTGGTGTCCGCTCTTCTCAGTCTGCTGCCTGAGCACATT
Organism: Etroplus canarensis; assembly: GCA_015106775.1. Taxonomy (NCBI): domain Eukaryota; kingdom Metazoa; phylum Chordata; class Actinopteri; order Cichliformes; family Cichlidae; genus Etroplus; species Etroplus canarensis. Next base: position 37,633 of record VUQH01034057.1, read on the forward strand.
ACAGCATAGAGGTTGGCACTGGCTACTACTCATAAAACAAGCAGGCGTTTCTAATAAAGTAGCCAATGGGTAACCTGCAGATCCTCAAAAACCATAAATGTTAGAACAGATTTCAAAAGGGTCCCAAAAAACTGACCACAGATTGACGTAAAGACGTTTACTTTATGTCAATACAAAATGCAACGCAGTGAAAAAGCAGCAGCCTTAGAACAGAACAGCACAGCGCTTGCACTGTAGCCAAATTAAGCACATCATCATTTCCTCTTGTGTCCCAGAGGACGGGATAGTGTAACATTTATGCTGCATATTTATGCCTGTGTGCATGCTACAGCCATGACTGATTGTGCTGTTTGTTTTTTAGCTGTGCATCCATTCTTTTTATCTTTTTGAACATGACATCTCTGGAACAGCTGGTCGGAATATCTTCACAAGTGAAGGCAATGATAAACTGATGGGAATTTGGTAGTCAAAGGTCACGATCCTCACTTGCCATGACTCACGAATTCATACGCAAATTATGGCAAAACTTTTACAGCAGTCTAATATGTCAAAAGTCTAAGGTCAGCTTCACTATGACTTCATAATATTGTGCAACAACACATTTCTAACCATTATTCAATGTCATTTAACAGACAGGGAGAGTTTGACCAGATTTCATATTTGGTCGGATACAAATTGGTGATGTCTTTGGTGCTCACCTCTTAAAGTCGACTGCATACATTATATGCTCTGGACATACACACTGATGTAAACTGACGGCTTGAGCGCTGGGCTCTAATTTTAGTTCTTTGTGAATGTTTTCTGTGCATTTTGGTCATTTTTGTATTTCTGGATCTGCAATATGTTTCCTCCAATGTTTGTGCTTTCTCTCTTGTATGTGTTTTTCTTTAAAAGCAACTCTAACATCCCTAATGTCTAGTTTTTTTTTTAAAATTACATAGCAAATGGGTGGATCATAGATTATGACTGCACTGGTACGCCCCACAATCTTGCTGCTTTCATTTTTCTACCTCTTGCCTTTAAGTTTCCTCCCAACTGTTTTCCTCCCTCCTTAAATCAAACACTGATACACATTGTACATCCTCTGCACATAGTAAAGCATGCCTTCATGAACAATAGCACACAATTAAACTGTAGTTTTGGTTGTACACAGTTCTAATCTGAGTACACTTCAGAAAAAACTGTGAAACATTTTAATACCATTAATAGTACACATTAGACCCTTTGTTTTGTTGTATATTTAGTATATTGATTTTAATGGCATGAAAATGACTTTTGTAATGTGTTTTTCATTAGATCAGACTCTTGTTTTATCTTGGCCTGTTTGACCATGACAGTATAACAGTGTAAACTAAGCAGATGGCAAGAAGGGAGGAGGACAGTGTGCAGATGCATTCCAGTGGAAGAAAAAACTCCCACATACACACGGAGTTCCAGTAAAAGCTTCCCAAAGGCTGACGTGAGACAACAATAACAGCAGGAGTATTCATTTCTATTAAAGTAAAACATTAACCCAATATGCTCAATAATAAACATTTAAATATCTGTGATCCTCAAATACCAAAATAAATGAATTTATCTAATTTAATATCTAATTGAATATGATTTTCTCTGGCTTCATCGAAATAAACACTTGAGCATCTTGAGGATTATAATCCAGTCTTGCAGAAGGTCTAAGCACTGCATAAATGAGTCACAGTCTGTGTTGGTTGGCTTAAGCTGTAAAAATAAACAAAGAAACAGGCAATAGTAGAAATGAAAAGAAAGACCATATATTGTGCTAAAATTGGTATACTTAAGATCAGCTCACCTCTTATGATGACTTTGGCCAGAGCCTCACTTGAGCCAATGTGGTTAGAGACCACACATTTGTACGTTCCACTGTCACTTTGTTTAACCTGGGCTATCAGAAGCTCTCCTGTCTTTCTGGTCTCTGCTCCAGGGGGTAGACTTGCCCGGCCCACTCGACTCCATGTGAACTGGAGGGGATGAGTGCCATGTGCAAGGCACTGTAAGCTCAAGGCATCTCCAGTTTGGAGTCTCACCTGTTCAGTCAGGATGGTGGTGTATGGAGGGGCTGCATGAAGAAGAAAAATACAAAACTGCTCTCACCACAAGTAGTGACAATGAATCTGATTGTACAGTATCTGTGTTTAGTATCTTTTTGTCCACTCACTCTCCACCTCCATCTGCGTGTAAGCCTCGCTGTAGCCATGAATGTTAGTGGCATTGCAGATGTATTGTCCAGAGTCTTGGCGCCCCACACTGGTCAGTGTCAAAACTCCACCAATAACTGTATGTTTCCATGGCAGTGGAGCTCGCAGCTTGGACCAGGTGATAACAGGAGGAGGAGAACCTAATGGGAAGATCATAAAGAGAGGGTAAAGTAAAAACTAAGATGTAGAATTTTGAAATATTGAAAACACAAGCATGCAGGCATCTTACCACTGGCCTGACACTCTATTGTTACTGTATGCCCCTCCACTGCTGTTATTTCCGTAGTGTTCACTGAAGCCACTGGCACTCCAGGCCCCGCCTCAACAGTGATCTTAATTTTGACCTCTGTCATCCCCTCATTGTTCTCAGCCTGGCAAATATAAACTCCTGAGTCCTCTGGACGCACTGCAGGCCACTGAGGAAACAGATCATCATTTTTTTTCCATCCTAAATGTGGAAATCAATACAACTTGAGCATGAGTTTGTGTTTCACCTGTATGATGTTGACCTCATTTGAATCAGTGGTGACCAGCTGCAGGGTGGAGCCTTGACGTTTCCAGGACAGTGTGGGTTGTGGCCTGCCTGTGCCACGACACTCCACCGACACAGGGTCACCTATCCTGACTCTCAGGGGCCCCGAGGGGGTTAGCCGTACTTTAGGTGCATCTAAAAGCAAGAGGGGAGTGTACACACACATGCTGAAAACTGGAAACATGACATATTATATTAGGAAAACTGGTGGCAAACAGATTTGCTTATTTACACCTCTAGCCGTTTAACACCTGTTCTACTGCTAAGTGGTGTTGGTGCAGGACCTTTATAAAAAACAGTCCATATTTCAACAGGTGAACTCAAATGTTGTGATTGTTACATAGCATCAGGGAAGTTTCTAGGATTTTTTAAATGGGGGGCACATAAGAGACCAAAAACAAAGCAGGGAGGCCCCACAGGAAATCTGAATATTAAGGCAGAAATAAAATCAGTGTAGAAAATTGGCATAGAAAACATTAGGCACAATTTACAGGCTCATGTGCAGCCTTGTGTCCCATTACAGATTTATTACATGAAAAATGATCCTGCTCACCAGTTTGAGTATAATTTGGCATTGGGTAATATTTCGTAAAGTGTAAAAACATTATTTACACTTTTTACTTAAGCAAAAGGTCTAATCCTACTTAAGTAGCCTAATAGTGCTCAAATTGTATAATCAAAATATATTTAACGTACCTAAAGTGAACACAATCATTATGTAGAGTAGCACATTTCAGAATCTTATAATGTCATTATATAATTATTAATGATCATGGTGGATTTCTAGGCAGTCTCATAATATCATTGTTATTATGACTTATGAAGGTAGCCCCTCCCATAGCCAGTGATATCACTGGTTTCAAATTTGGGCCCAACCACTTTTTGGTATCTGTCTAAAGTTTTGCACCAGCAATTAATCTTTTTTAGGTGAAAACCAAAGCACTTCATTGTTAACAGTAAACTCATTAATGTCTTGACTATCAATTTACCCTTTATCAACAAAGCGTCATTATAAAGTGCCTGAAAACGGCCCAGATGATATATGTTTTCAGGGGACCCACACTTTGCGGTTTTGCCTATGTGCAAACACAGTTAAAATAACATAACTGCACTAATGTGTAAAAACTCACACTTGACAGTCAGTGTAGCGCCAGCAGTGCCGTGGCCGGCAATGTTGGTTACCAAACAGCGGTACTGGCCATGGTTTCCAGGTACAGCGTTCGTAATCGTCAGCACAGGCCCATCAACACTTACGTTGTCTTCAAAGAAACAGGAGACCTCAGTAAGACTTAACACATTTTGTATATTGTTTAACTATGACTGTGGTTTTTTTACATATTACCACTCTCGACCTAATAAAGCTTGGTTGTTGGCTTTCTTCCACTGTAGTTGTAATGATCGTGGGTTAGAGGAGTCTGCCAGTTTTATGTTGCATCTAAAACTGACAGACTCTCCTTTGCGCACAGTAGCAGCCCGGGGCTCCACTGTGACCACAGGAATCTGACCAGCCACTGCATAGAAAAACAGAACTGTTAACACAAGCTATAAATACAAAAAGTGTATTTAGATAAATTATTTTAGTTCAATCAGCTTAATATGTCAAAACATAAAATGAGATTGTGGTATTTTTTTGTGTGAGTAACATTTCAGCACTGGCAAGAGCCAAGACTTGAGGTTCTGTTCTTTTTTCACATGCAACTGCTTCTTCAGTTATGTTATGTTTAGGATTTAGTTGGTACCAGCATTTAATGTAGATTCTACAGACTTTGTGACCTTAAGGTCATAGCAACACGTTTAATTACTTTTGGCCAGTGTTCATGTCCAGAATTGTCATACAAATGTTAATTTAATTTTTATTTAGTTTTCTGTTTCTTGATACAGTGCAATATAGGGCATAAACACTGATTTTTTTTTTTTTTTTGAATAAGTGATCTAAAGTAAAGTGTATAAACTGCATTTACCTTAAAATCAAGTAGAGGTCCTTTACTTTTCCACACTATATGAAATTCATTATCATCATGTTTTTCTAGGAATTGAGTGTGCATAGTTTTAGACTTTTTATATAAAGCCACATTTTTGAATTTTACAGTGCATGCAAGAATGCACGTATGTATGAAGCATCCTTGTGAACCTTTAGACAGGACTGGGTAAAATACAATGTAAACAAACACCACTGCAAAGCAAACAACCCAAGCAAATACACAGATTGGACAGACAGTCAAGCTGATGATGAAGCAAAAATGTGCCAAAAATGAGACTTCTCAAAATTAAAAAGCTGCTCAAAGACAGTAGAACATGATTAGATTAGTTTTATTTAGGTAAATCACATGCTGGGTTTGATCTGTCCAGACTCTGTGATAGCTGTCCCTTATTTTTCTCTGTACATAACAGCTAAATGTAAGTGAGGTTAATGTGTGCTGCTCATAACAAAACCAGTCATGTTTAAAAAAGATACAAAAATATTTTTATAGCCATTTAGTTCTTCTTTCATAGAGCTCAGTCTCAAATAAAATAGCTGCAGTCTGTAAATAACCCTCAGTAAATAGGACACCATTTCTTAAAATCATGTTGAATGTATTTTCTAGAGCAGTAGGTACAACTTTGTTTCAGCTGTGTTTTTAAAAGCACAGAAACAAACATTATCCCAAACTAACAGAGAAGCTGTCAAGAAACATCTGTTCACAGGGTGTTAGTAACATGTCCATATTCTTTAATTTTTTAAAATCAAATTAAATCATTTACCTGCACATAGCAGAGCACACAGGATCAGAGCCCCTTGTGATAAATCCATGATGAATGCAGAACAGACCAACTTTCTCTGCTGTGTAACCTCTCTGTCTGCCTCTTATCACTTTCAACCTTTAACCCTTCACTAACCCCTTACCCTATTCAAATATTCAGTACAAGTGCCAGACAGGTATGAAGCTACTATATTTTTGCAATCTTTTTGTCGTGATTTTCAAGTTGAGATGATTAGAGCACTCTAAAATAATTCATTTTGTGAAATTTACATGCACAGAACTTGCAGAAGATGTGAGATGAAGAGCACATAAACTAGATTTATTGACTGTGAAATCATTTGTAAGTGTGTGGAACTACAGGAGGACTGTGATTTATTTTACTTCACAGGATTATTCTGCTTTCCAAGAAAATAATGTCCCTGCCGCCAAACCCTCCATGTGTCCATATTGATCGGTGAGCAGGCTGACAGTGGCTGATAAAACAGAATTCTAAGGACTCTCAAAGCACAGCTGCCCTTGTTTTTGCACTGTTTGGGTACAAAGACAATCATTTTCTGTATGAAGCTGGAGAAACTGTGTACAAACATTGAAAATGTAAAAAGCCAAAATCACCAGAAATCACTCATGATAAGAGCAGAAAATTGTTTTTCTCATATTATAATATCTTGTATAAAAACTCTAGATCTTACATTGGAATCATAACCTCACATTGTCCTCATTTCTCTTTTCACTGCATGACATAAAAAATAATAAGTTATATGTTTATCCATAAAAGAAAAGCCTTTTGCAACGAACTGAATAGAGCAAAAAATTGGCTTATTTACATTCTTAAAATATTAAACACTCCACTGAATTTGCATGCCATTTTCTCATACTAATTAAGGATTACACTGTGTAACACTCACTAAATTAATAGATACTCCACTGCTACAGCTCACCAGCTCTTTCAGCAGTCATCTCTCTCAGAACCAAATTCATCAGTTTGATTTGATCCCAGATTATTCTTCTTCAGAAGTCTTTAATCACAGTTGGAGGATTGATTTGTTAATCCTGTGTAAAGAAATCACAGAAAATGATAAATTTTCCTCCTCTTTTGAAATAACGTGAAAAAAGTGAGCCAAACATTAAAATGATCAGTACTTAGTCTGAATTCTGATCTAGAAAATTAAAATTACATAACCCAGTCATGGGGGCCCACAAGCCAGTGTACTCTGAATGCCGGTCCCAAGCCTGGGTAAATGGGGAGAGATGCATCAGGAAGGGCATCCGGCATAAAATCTTTGCAAAATCAAATAAGCGGATTCCTAATATGGCTTCCATACCAGATCGGTTGCGGCCTGGGTTAACAACGACCACTGCCAGAGCCGTTAGCCAACAGGGTGCCGGTGGAAACTATGCTACTCTTGCCCGAAGACCAAGGGGGGGGTGGTAGGAGAGAGAGAAGGAAAGGTAGGAGGGTGGAGGTGAGAGTAGGGGCTATGACTGGTAAAGGGAGAGAGCTGGCTGATATGATGGTGAGAAGGAAGGTAGATATATTGCATGTTCAAGAGACCAGGTGGAGGGGAAGCAAGGCCAGGAGCATTGGAGGTGGATTCAAACTGTTCTACCATGTTGTAAACAAGAAGAGAAAAGGAGTAGGGGTAATTCTGAGTATTCTGGAGGTGAATAGACTGTCAGATAGAATGATGACTTTGAGGCTGGAAATTGAAGGTGTGATCATGAATGTTGTTAGTGCATATGCCCCACAAGTTGGATGCCAGTTAGAAGAAAAAGAGGAATTCTGGAGTAAGTTGGATGAAATGGTTGAGAGCATTCCCAGGGGAGAGAGAGTGGTGATTGGAGCAGGCTTCAATGGGCATGTAGGTGAAGGGAACAGAGGGGATGAGGAGGTGTTGCGTAGGTATGGTGTTAAGGAGAGGAATGTGGAGGGGTAGATGGTAGTGGATTTTGCAAAAAGGAAATGGAAAGGGCTGTGGTGAACACGTATTTCAAGAAGAGGGAGGAACGTAAAGTGGCCTACAAGAGTGGAGGAACGTGCACACAGATGGACTATATCTTATACAGGAGGTGCAACCTGAAGGAGGTAGGAGACTGCAAGGTGGTGTCA
>VUQH01034058.1:0-14253 GCA_015106775.1 Etroplus canarensis
AAAATAAGGGCAAAATATAAGCATCTTATGTACAGGGAATAAGCATCTTATATACAGGGATAAGCCTCTTATATACAGGGAAGTTATGGGTAGTGTAGATAGACATGTAATACCACTGTTACAGAGCAGAGTTAAACAGTCTGACAGCAGTGGGGATGAAGGACCTGCGGTAGCGCTCCTTTTTGCACTGGGGGAGCCTCAGTCGGCTGCTGATGGAGCTTCTCAGCTCCTCTACAGTCTGGTGCAGTGGGTGAGAGCTGTTGTCCATAATGAATGTTAGTTTGGACAAGATCCTCCTCTCACCCACCACCTCCACAGAGTCTAATGGGCAGCCCAGGACAGAGCTGGCCCTCCTGACCAGCCTGTTCAGTCTCTTCCTGTCCCGCTCTGTGCTGCCCGGGGCCCAGCAGACCACCGAATACGTCTAAAACTGGGACTTTGGTGCAACCTCCTTAATTCATCCCGTCTGACTGTTTTAGCCAGATAAAAAAAACTGACAAGCTTTTTGTTGAAGGGAAGCTTTGAAGTTTGAAGCTTTGGCCGTGTTTAATGTGAGCACCTACCTTTAACAGTATATATACAGTACTGTGCAAAGTCTCAAGCCACCCGACTGTTTTCAGAAGAGTGCTTTTTGTTTGATATGTTACTTAACACTGACCTCTGAATCAAAACATTAAAGAGGATCCTAACATGAGCAGTGTTGTGTCTCCACATAACAGACAACTCGGCAAAGAACCAGTTTTAAATTCTCTCTTAAGGCACTTTAGGCCGAAAACTTGGCACAGTGTGCAGCGTGTCCTTAAAAATTTTTAGGAAACCGGAGGTTAAAATAAGAAGGGGTAGGCCTGAAAACTGTCTACAGCAGATAAACAGTATTTTAAAGTCATGTCCTTAAGAAAAAGTTTAAAAAAACCCAGCAAAGACATGACACAGAATCTGAGAGACGCATCTGGACTTTCAGTTGGTTCATGTACTGTTGACCGAAGGCTCCTTAGAAATGGTCTCAGTGAAAGGGTGACTGTCAAGAAGCCATTCTTATGGAAGGGAAACAGGCGTATGCCACATTACACAAGAGCTGGACTGAAAATCAGTGGCAACGGGTCTTGTGGAGTGATGAACGAAAATTGAACATTTTTGGTTCAAATTATCACCAGTATGTACAGAGGACGTCAGGAGAGAAGAACAACAGTGTCTACAGCCATCTGTGAAACACAGCAGAGGCTCTGTCATGGTTTGGGGCTGCATTTCAGCCAGTGAGGTTGGGGATCTTGTCAGAATTGATGGACTTGCGAACATATGAATGTTAATCCACCATACAATACCATCTGGAAAGCGTCTTGATTGGCTACAGCTTCATTTTTGATTTCACACAATGGGACACTGTCAGTCATGGATTGGCCTCCCCAGAGCCTGGACCTCAACATTATTGAAGCAGTGTGACATCATCTTGACAGAGAACAAAACAAAAAGGCAGCTAACGTCCAAAGAAGAGAACTGGAGAACTGTTCCTTAAAGAAATGAATTCAGGCTCTCTTGAATAATAAAGGTGGTCACACTAAATATTGACTTTCAAGCTCATTAGAATTGTACAAACTCAGTTTATGCCTTGTGTGCTGTATTTCCATTTATGCTTGCATATTTCAGCACCTAATTTCCATTTTCCTGGCTCAAGACTTTTGCACAGCACTGTATATGACAGAAAATAAGGAAGAATAAAATCAAACATGAAAGGTCCACTTTAAAATTAATTTTCTAATGATTTGAAATCCATTGCAGCGCCTGCGGGATATTCGGAGTTGATTTTTATCTGCATTTTTATCTAATGTAAATCCACCTTTGGCTGGAGAGCAGTATATTAAATTGGAAAACAGAGCAAATGAAGGCAGACTATATTTGTATTCAAATTGAGATTTTTTTTCATATTGCACTTAAATGAATGTTGTTTACATAGAACTGTAAATACCACACTCCACAGCCACTGAGAGTGCAGTTTATCACAGTGCACCAAGAAATGTGCTCTGTCTCATTCAGAAAGTGTTCTCTTACCCTCCAACAGTGTGTGATGCTTTAAAATGTTTAAATTAGAACCATGTAGTATTAAACTGCTTTGATGGAATTGGGGGCTTTTGACTGGGGTCTCCCAGAGCGCCAATACATATTTTTAAAAGACACACAAGAACACAGTGATATGAAGACATTAGGATCAGGCGTCTGCTTCTGGGTTATACGCCATTCAAAGTCCATTTGTTTTTTTTGAGCCTGTTGATGAATTTTAAGACTTGTGTTTAAGTGAACTGCTGATGTTTCAGCTGATCCAAACCAACAAGCTGAAGCACTACCCCAGCATTCATGGAGACTTCAGCAGTGAGTTCCGTCAGCCCTGTGTGGTTTTCACCGGTCACCCCTCTCTACGCTTCGGTGACGTCGTTCACTTCATGGAGCTGTGGGGCAAATCCAGCCTCAACACCATCATTTTTACCGGTGAACGCAACTGTCTTTATAAAACTTGGCTGTTTCATAAGTGAAGTATAAAGAAACAAGTACAAACTTCTCATCCTCAGAGCCAGACTTCTCCTACCTGGACGCCCTGGCTCCATACCAGCCGTTAGCCATGAAGTGCGTTTATTGTCCTATCGACACACGGCTCAACTTCCACCAAGTATCGAAGCTGCTCAAAGAAGTCCAGGTATGCTGTGAACGCTTGATCATCACCCCGCTCACAGACAGTGGATTGTGAGAGAAATACACACAAGTATAGACTCAGAAACGACACCTAAATGGAGAAATTGTATGGTGGCGAGTGAGCCAGTGACAGGAAAATAAGCCTGATTGCTCATAAATAACTGCCTCGTGGGTTTCTTTACACCCAAGAATGGTAAGAGCAGAGCTGTGCAGCAAGCAAATAATGAGTGTCTGTGAGAGTCCTGTGGGTGAAACAGGCGAATGGAAAACAACTTTACAAGCTAACAAGCGAGTTACAAGTAAAATGGCAGAACATGAGAGAGCACCTGCTCTGAACTGCAGTAGAGGGATTTGCATGGTATAATAGGTGATTCAACTCTCGCTGTAGTTCTTGTATGATGTAATCATGTCAGTACTCCTCATTTAGCTGAAAAATACAGCCTTAATTTAAATCCTCCTTAAGTGAAGTCTTTTATTAAAAGCAGCTTCAGTATAGGAAATTTTGTCAGATATGTGTAAAACTTTGTCTCTCCTGTAGCCTCTTCATGTGGTGTGTCCTGAGCAGTACACACAGCCTCCTCTGACCCAGTCCCACCGCTCTGACCTGATGCTGGAGCTGCAGCCTCCTCCTATGCCCTATAGACGCTGCTCTGTTCTCAACCTGCCCTTCAAACGCCGCTACGAACGCGTCTATATCCTGCCTGAGGTGAGGCGCTATAGAGAAGAAGCTCCACTGAGACAGTGAAAAGCTTAATGACGACATTTTGCAGTGTTGAATAAAGGAAACAGATGGTGAATTCTCTGATCACACTGGCACAGTGTTTTAATAGCTGTCTGAACTGAGAAATATTCCTGCTGTCACAAAGCAGGTGGACAAATTTAATTTCTGAAAGACTGATGTTTGTGTTGCTAGCTGGCCAACTCTCTGGTTCCCTCTGAGATCAAACCTGGCGTCTCTGTGGCGACCGTGTCTGCAGTGTTGCACTCCAAGGACAACAAGCACACCTTACAGGTGACCCCGCAAAAAAAAAAAAAAATGCACCTCCAGTTTTGCAGTCTGTCTGTGCTCGGCTGACGCTTTCTTTCTTGCCTTATTAGTCGGTGCCCAAACCTCCTCCCATGCCCCCCAGCAAGAAAAGGAAGCGTGTGATCGAGGAGCCCCCTGTGGCGTTGGCCCCCAAACCCCTTCTGAGTGGAGCTGTGCCACTGGAAGCTTTTCTGGCCACTTTGCAAAAGGTGTGACAGGAGTGTTAAATATCAGGTTCAAATATCTCTGTGCTTTGCATTTTCTCGTTGAGATTAATATGTGTTTGCATGTATGTAAAAGTTGTTTTATCGGCTCATTTGCAGCAGGGGATCACAGAGGTTAAAGTGGAAGAGACGGCAGATGGACACATCCTGCACCTGCAGGCAGAGGACACGCTCATTCAGCTTGAGGAGGACGGGACGCACATCGTCTGCGACAACAACGAGCCGCTGCGGACCACGCTCAGAGACCTGGTGCTCCGCTTCCTGCAGAAACTCTGACCCAAATCCTCCTCAGTATTTCTGCCTTATCAGATTGTGGACAGAGGCAGAAAGAACAAAAGGATGTGAAGGAAGGACTGCTGGGTCCTGAACTGTCTTTTTTACAGTAGTTTTACTGTAAGGAACTGTTTTGTTCTATTTTATAAAACATACAGATGTATTATTTTGTATTAAAGTTCCATAAAAACACAGTGAGTGTCTTTACTCTCTGCCACTTCATGAAGGAAACTGAAATCTTTTAAAGGCTGGGTGAAGGTTGAGTTGTCCAAAGGAGAAAGTGAAGACCAGACAACACCACTGTAAAATGGTGTCTAAAATGTTACGGCTTTTCATTATCATCAACCTAATGAGCAACCATCATCTCCACAGAAGAAGTCAGGGCTTTAAATTGGGTAGAAAATGTTCACCCCCCTGAAAACTGAATGAGTTGTTCCGGTTGTACTTTTTGATCAGCCTCACCTGTATGGTGTGTAACAGGCAGAACGAGTCTTTTCACAGCACACACAGTTATAAATACGAGGAACGCTGGCTTAGCCTCTCTGGTTTTTAGGGTGGTGATGTGACGCTTGCTGACTCACTGTCACGACTTATTGGAACATCTAAATACAAAAAAACCCTTTTCACAGTTGTCAGTATGACGTGTCAGACTGCTGTGAAAAAAGCTTGTCGGACAGCTTGCTGAAACTGTGTTCACATGAGCTGAAAATGTGAGGCGTTTGTGTGTGTTAAACAACTTTAGACAAAGTGTCACTTGAGGAAATGCTGTTTGGTTGAGGTGAGGGAAGCAGGACTGTTGCTTCTAAAAAATGGATGCAGCCATCTTGATGTCTCCCATTCATCAGCACAGTGTGATGGTAACTTGTCATTCATGTGGTAAAGCAAACCCTGGTTTTTGAGGTTACAGAGCCGAAGGCCATTTTGTTCAGGTGGAGGAGTTGCCCCCTGCTGACCATTAGAAAGAATGCAGATTTAAGGCTTCACCTCTTAGAGCCATAAGACAGATCCTCCAGATTTATGGTTGTGATACCACAGAATAGCTGGGCTAATCTATCAGCACAAGAGAACTTTGTACTAGGGAGCTGGCAAGTTGAAAACCATTCAACATCCGATCCAACTGCTTTGGATTTTTGCGTTTTAAAAAAAGGTCTACATAAGTCTTGGCTGCAGTGTATGTACGTGTCAGTGCTGCTTAGGAGAGAGAGTGACTCTTGCCTTACCCTGGCCAAGCACAGTACATCATTTTGAAAATCGGCCAATCACATGGCTTTAACTCGGTGCATTTAGGCATACAGACATGGTAAGATATCCTGCTGAAGTTCAAACTGAGCCTCAGAATGGGGAAGAAAGGTGATTTAGGTGACTAACATGGCATGGTTGCTGGAAGCAACAGGCTGGTCTTTCAGAAAATGCTGATCTACTAGATTTTCCTGCACAACCATGTCTAAGGTTCACAGAGAATGGTCCAAAAATGAGAAATTATTCAATGAGCAGCAGTTTTCTGGTCCAAAATGCCTTGTTTGTGCCAGAAAGCAAGAGACTGTTTTAAACCTATAGGAAGGCAACAGTAACTTGAATAACCAGTTTTATAAGGAAGATAGAACATTTAAAGTGTTTGTTACGCACGTCACCACGGGTTCTTCTGGGTTAAAGCAGTTGCGCTACAGCAGCAGAAAACCACACCAGGTGCCACTTCTGTCAGCTGAGACCAGGAAACTGAGGCTATACTGCAAGTCACACAGGCTTAGCAACATTAGATCACAGAAGACTGGAAAAAACACTGGCTGGCCTGAGGAGTCATGATTTCTGCTGCAACATTTGGTAGTAGGTTCGGTCAAAAGTGATTAGTGAGTGTAATGTTTCACTAAATCAGGCATTAGAAAATAAATCTACAGTTAAGTAGTGACAATGTAAACGGTCACTCTTCTTCTTAGCATGTTTGGCTTTTTGGGTCCAGCAGAGCAAACCTCAGCCAAGGAGCAAAATTCCCTCCATTTTAATCCATGAACTCAATTCCCAGATACAGATTAGTTTGTAAAATTTTCTTGAGAAAAATGAGAGTATTTCCTCCAATTGTTCTTACTTTAGTTTGCTATGCATTTGTGCAGGTATAGTTTGAAATGTCCAGTTTTGCAATGATAAGGAATCCTTCCAAAGATTCCAGAATCCTGATTGGGACACAAAGTCAACTGCACAAAAACTGGGCCAAGTCACAACTCTAGTAAAAACCTAAGCAGTCTTGTTTAGAAAGAGACAAATAGAAAATATTTTCCATGATTAAATGAGTCAGTTAAAATAAAAAACAAAACAAGGATTGGTCAGGTTATCCATTATGTTAATGTTTTTTTTTTTTTAAACTGAGCCTGAATACCTTTGTTCTCACATTGACTAGCTGAACTCCATGAAACACAGAAACCATCTACAAGAAGGGTCCTTCAGTAATTGTCGGACAATGCTTAGGATGTTTAAGAGTCTGTGGTAGCCAGTGCCATCCTCTATGCTTTAGTGTGCTGAGGCAGCAGACACTAACAGACTCGGCAAACTGATCCGCAAGGCCAGTAACATTGTGGGTGTGGAGCTGGACACTGACAGTGGCGTCACAGAGGATCCTGCTGTCCAAGTTAAGGACAATCCTTCACACCCTGGACAGGCACGTTCAGCAGCAGACTCGTTCAACCACAACACGCCACAGGAAATCATTCCTACCTGTGGCAATCAAACCCTATAATTGCTCCCTGTGACTCCTTTACCAGTATTTAGTGTGTAACTTGGAGTTATGTTACATTTGCATTTCAAACAGACAAGTTTGTTTTTGAATCATAATTTTCTGACCTTTCAAATGTAGATTTATTTATATCTAACTGAGCGACTAACATAATGCAATCTGCCCCATGGGATTAATAAAGTAATCTGATTCCGGTCCTGATATTAGACAACAAATGAGCTATGCTGAACTGATCGTTCCCATAACCAGTGTGCACACAGTACTTTACACATGCTGCTCTATAACTTTAATTTTTTAGACAAAAAAAAAACCTCCTAAACCATTAAAGTGCTGATGAGAGCAGATGGAGGTTTGATCTTTAACAGGTGGTGTAGCAGACCAGCAGATTAGATTTAAAATCAGAACACTGATAACTTAGTAGCTCATCAGGCTCACAATGAGTGAAAAGTTTTCTTGTCATTGGTTGGCTGTATAGCACAAATTAATGATAATTAAAATCCCCTGAGAAATATAGGAGGCTCGTAAACAATCGTATCCAGGACGACAGACCTAGTTCTTGACCAGCCCTAATCTAATTATGCATTTTGTGAACATTACAATCCAGACTAATATACTCAGGAGTAGCAGTTCTTGTGAAAATGGAAAAGTGCTCATCAAATGATAAATGTGACCTTGAGTACAATTTGGGTGAAGACCTGTTAGGTGATCACTGCAAGGAAGTTTCCCTAGATGAAAGGAAATCTATGAGGAGTAGCGATTCTTGTGAAAAATGGAAAAGTGCCCGTGAAACAACAAATTTAAACTTTTTGAATTTTCTACTTTATATCAAGCTGGAAGAAATACTAAATATTAGATGTACTACAAAAAACCAAAACAAAAATATGTGTCACAAAACACGCAATTGGTGCAGGGTTTATTACATGCCTCTAAAATACATTTAATAATAAGCTTTCAATGTACAATATCTTACAGTGTACTACACAATCGTTGCTTTGATAATACAACTGTTTGCAGCAGGAGGAACATCTAGGACAGATAAACTCTGAGGAAACTCAAAAGAAAAAATACACGGCACACTCTTCCCCTTCAGAGACAAATGAAATACCACAGGACTGGACAGATGTAACGGCTTCTTTTGTCCAGATGTGCTGTAAATCAGTCCTCTTCAGGAGGAAAAAAAGACAACAGGTATCAGGTATGTTTGTTGCATTTCAGCGGGCATCATTATAACAGAGGGGACACAGTTTGTGCGTAGTTCTTGGTCAGAAAAGCAAACGGGACAAAGATGTTTCCACTGCACTGAGGGCAATGTGTGAATAGAAGCAGGTCACTGTCTGTTGTCATGTTTACTACAATGAACAGCAAATTAAGGTGTGGTTTCATTAAAACAGAACATCTTCCTGTAATTATGAAGCTGTATTGTTGTCCCCTCTTTGTTCTTGTTTGTAGTTTCCTGAAACTACGGGCAGTGCGCTTGGAAGTGTGATGTCGTCACTTGCTGGCGTGGTGCAGGCAGAGCTGTAATGATCTTAACTCAGCCTCGGTACAGTTGGGCAAATCTGAGGCTCATTTGGTCTTAAACTGAGCGTGGCACAAGAGAAAAGGAGGAGGGCAGCAGAGGTAGCCCGGCTTCTAGAGGGCAGGATCAGAGTAGGGTCTCATGTAAACGAATTAAAGCACAGAGAGGACTCCCAGTGTAGCCTAATAACTGGCCCTGTCACAAAAAGCTGGCAGTTTTCTGTACTAATGTGTGGATAATCTCAGAGCTTTTCTTGATAGTGTGTAAGTATTAAAGCTGCTGCTATCAATAGATTTATTACATTTGATCAACATTAACTGTAATGTGAAAGGTGTCACTCCTTTTGTTCAGCTTTAAAGAGTTTTTATACCCTTTTTGAGCTCATTGTTTTGGCTCACTCTCATTGCTTCCAGCAGGTAGAGTTGGAAAAAAGCTGTAACATACCAACTCAATTATATCATACTCTGATTCAACGAGATCAAGGAAAACTGATTTTTTAAACCCTGGGATGACTAAAGTCCTCAGCTGTCAGGTAATTCATCTAATCAACCTTACTTTGCTGGCTAGCTTTTGTCATTTGAATTTTTGTGATCATCTGAGTGTGTGCGCGCGTGTGTGGAGGTGGTGACGGGGCTTCAGCCTAATATGTGTCCTCTGTGTTGCCATCTGTTTCAGGCTTACGCTCGTCCTTTACTTGGATTCTTTCTCAGCGTCCAGCAGGGCAGAGCGGATGCCCAGCTTCTTCAACTCCTCCACCAGATCTCCGTTCTGGTGCATCTGGAGCAAGATGTCACAGCCTCCCACGAACTCACCGTTGAAGTACACCTGAGGGATTGTGGGCCAGTTGGAGAAGTCTTTGACTCCTGTGGGGGAAAAAAAAAAGAAGACTGCATTAGTGCAAGAGTTACATTTTTTAAGTTCAAAATATTACCACACGTGTGTCTCAGACAACCAAGCCAGAGGGGACCACAAGCCAGTTTACTCCTGATGCTGGTCCCAAACCTGGATAAATGAGGATGGATGTGTTGGGAAGGACATCCGGTGTAAAATCTTTGCCACATCAAATATGCGGCTCTGTTAAGAACATATGCCAGTGGAAACTATGCTACCGTTGGCTGAAGACAAGGGAGAAAGGAGAGGTGGGAAGGCATGATAGGAGGCAGAGAGAGGAGGGTGGAGGTCAGAGTAGGGACTTTAAATGTTTGGACTATGAGGACCACAGAGGTGGTGTGCGGATGTTGTGAAGGAGGACATGCAGAGTGTGGGTGTAACCGAAGAGGATACAGGGGATAGGGTAAGACGGAAGCCCAACCTGTAAAGTGATGTGCAGCATTCTGGATGCCCTCCTCGCTAATGGAGTTTTTAAATGAAAAACTACTTAAATATGATCATGAATTATGAGTTCATACATCCACTGAATTTATGGCAAAATATCCCCACCACACACAAACAGCCACAGTGTGATCTCAGTCAGCAGCTGTACTGCATCTCCTCTTTCCCAGAGGGAAAAAGAAGGATGTTTGACTGTAGAAGATTGTTTTTGTTGTTATTGCTTCTCTGCCAGATAGTCCTAAAATAATACTGGACACATTTCTTCTTTTTGTTAAAGCCGTCATTACATAGATGAGATGTGCATGATTACTGAAAATCATCCCAAAACACAAACATGTGTGACATGTTTTGGACACAAAGTTTGAAAATGAACTCTTGCTGAAACAGATCTTAGATCTGTTGAGTTCTGGGATGCAAACAGTGGACACAATTACTGTTTGTAGATTTATTCTGGGCATGTTAGCCTATATTTTGATAGGACAGCGCAGAGAATAGACAGGAAACTAGGGGGGATGAGGGGGAAAGTCATGCAGGAAACAGTCTGGGGTGGACTTGAACTCAGACCCTTTAAGCAAGGACTCTTGCCTTTGGTATATAGGCCACCAGTTCAACCATGTAAGCTATAGTGTTGCCCAGGCAGTACTGACATAAGCAGTTTATGTCTCCAAACAAAAGTCACAGAAGTGGCCTGATATCAAACAGAATTTCTTTACACTCTGTCTCTTATGTCTGAACCCAGGAACACAAAAGACAGCAGAATAACTGATGTCTAAACTCTGTGGCCATTTAATTAAATACACCTTGCAGGTATGGCTGGACCTACTGTTGCCTTCAGAACTTAGCTGACATGAGTAGTACCCAACACGGTCCTCTGCTGCTGTAGCCCATTTGTTTCAAGGTTCTACATGGTGTGTGCTCAGAACTGCTCTTCCTCATAGCTTGGCTGTAATGAGAGATTATCTGCGCTTCTGTCGCCTTTTGGCCATCCTCCTCTGACATCAACAAAGCATCTTCCCCCAGAGAATTGCTGCACACTGGATATTTTCTCTGTATCCCCTAGAGAGGAAAGTCCCAGCAATTTCTGAAATACTCAGACCAGCTTGTCTGGCATCAACAACCATGCCATATTCAGAGTCACTGTAATCACCTTTCTTCTCCATTCTGATGCTTGGTTTGAACCTTGATCAGGTCCACATGTCTAGATTTACTGAATTGGTGCAATGTGATTGGCTGATAAGATATTAGTATAAACAAGTGATTGATTAGGTGTACCTAATAAAGTGGCCAGTGAGTTTACCTTTTAACTGCATCCATGAGTAAAGCATGACAGCACTGCTGTTGCAATAAAAGAAAGATAATGCTGATATAAACAAAGAACACTTCCTTGTTGCTCAGCATATCTTAAGTCATTTTTGGAAATGACAAACAATGACTTAAGAGTGGAATAGTTAAAAAGCTTGGCATATCGATACAGATCAGAGGTGTCAAACTCATTTTGCATTATGGGCCACATACAGAACGATCTGATCTTGAGTGGGGTGGACCAGCTACGTTGTCATCTAATAACCTATTAAAAACTTCCTCTTCCACACATGTGTGTGTTCCCCAAGCTTGGGTCCTCTCTCAGAGGCCTGGGATGATCGAGGGTTCAGTATCTTAGCCATTCCTAGGATTGTAATCTTCTGGTCCGATGTGCCTTTAATCTGTTGGAGCCACTCTTCCAGTTTAGGGGTTAAGACTCTTCGTGCTCCCATTACCACTGGGACCACTTTAGTCTTTACCTTCAACATCTCCAGATGTTCCTCCAGCCCCTGGTACTTCACCATCTCTTCATACTCCTTCCTGATATTGCCACATTTATCACAGCTGCGGTCTTCTGCTCCTTGCTCACCACTATGTCAACCTCAAGCTGCTTAAAGTCCCACAGGACTTTTGCCCTGTTGTCCAACCACATTCAAAGGTGTCTCTAATCAGGACTTGAGGTCTTCTGACCCATACTCAGCTCAGATGCAAATCAAAAGAAACCCAATGAACGTAACAAAAAATTTACTAGGACTGCCAGGAGAATGCAGTTTAAAGTCCTTAATGCATTCTCTCTTCCTTTGCAGTTTTAACAAAGTGGGCCATATTGGACCCTTTGGCTAGGATGACCAGACGTCCCGCTTTGTGCAGGACTGCACAGTATGTTTATCCGTTTTTCCTCGTCCCACATACTGAGACAATGTTCTACATTTTGATTGGTTTTATAGCTCTCAAAAATCCCCCCAGTTTTCTGAAGTCTGGCTCTTATCCAATGGCTGTGAAGAAAACATGTGGGGCTGTCTTTTCAGGAGCTCCATCTGGCGTCAAACTGTTCAGAGGGGGCGGTTAAAAGTACAGGTCGCTTTATAATCTGGGAAAGTTAGTCAACTTAAAGGTAAAGGTTCTGCAGATTTCAAGAGGATACCTGAGTATAAGGTGGTTCTCAGAGATTTTGTTGCCTTTCCCCATGTTTTGGCCTGAGTTATTTTTCTAGTTCACACATGGGAAGATACAGAATATGGATGCATTTCAACTCAAAACTAAAGATTACCAGACAGATAACGTAACTGTGGCTGAAATCACTAGCATTTAACACACTTTGCACCACAGCCAATCATATACGTCGACAGACTGTAGTCATAAACTGGTGCTGATCATTTTGTGAGATTTCAAAAACATGTCGCAGCGGTAGAAAAGCATCAGCAGTCATAGTTTGAGTCAGGTACGTTCCAGGCTGCTGGAAGTGCACAGCCTGTGTGGGCTTGCCTGAAATTGTTGCAGTGATGGACAAACCTAACAAGCTTTTAATTTTCTTTTGTTCCCTCATATTAACCCAGTGTGTTCTTGTGGTTTGACATCTGCAGTTTAATATTTTATTTAATAAAAATTAGGGTGTTGAGAGGATGGACTGACAAACTTAAAGTGAATAATGACCTTTACAAGGGAGCAGCCAAAGGTGTGTTTAAATGACATTTCACTACGTGGTTGTACTTCAGTATATTGTTCTACGAGAAACAATTAAATAACTTAAAAGATGATGGAGTTTGGAAGACACAGTTAGGCCATGTGTTCATATCTGTTCCATGAGAAAATGTAGATAAGAGCAGGAACCACAGAGTGTAGCTATTTACCTTAAGAATGGACAAAATGTAAATGAACACTTGTAATTCCTAGAAATAGAGGTAGGGGTGTGCATGTGTGTGTGAGGTCAATACAGCATCGTATCGAGATAATTTGCATGGCACTGTTGTATTGATACCAAATATCAACAGCCTCTTATAAAAACTGCAAATACAAATTCAATGTTTTAGTTCTAGAATAATAAAATCAATTGTTTTTCAGTCCACCTTCATAATCTACAGGTGTTTTCAAATTCTTCAGTTGCTGAAGGGGCTGCAGAACATTTCTGTACCAGCTGCACCATTTAAAGTACATGCGATGGTACGGTATGCCACACGTGTTTGGATTCAGTAAAGTTGGGCTACAATACAAACAGTTTTGTTGTCATTTATGAAAGACCAAAAATTAAATTAAAAACTGTCCTTCTTCTTGACAATCTCATTTTGTGTTAATAATGAGTAAAGTAAGAGGAACAGACTTAGAACTTTATCATAAAACATCAATATTGACAAATTTTACCTTTAGAGACAATTTGCAGCTGTAAAAAATAGGGGGTGAATCGCAACATACTGGAGTATATTTTAATGCAATACTCAGCATATTGCAAAAATCGAGTTAAATATCGCGGCGTCTCCGGTGATTCCCACCTCGATCTGAATGTATGTCACTTGTTCTTTGGGCATACAATACTGGGCTCACCCTCTTTATGACAGTACTGGCAACAGCTCAGTGTGTTGGAGGACTCATTGGGGAGCCAGAGGGTTGCTGAGGGCCGCCAGTTCAAGACCCTACCCGGGACCCATGTGCGGAGCTGGACCAGAGGCCAAAAAGACATCAGTTTCTGAGCACTGCCAAGGTGGCCTTGAGGAATTAATGGGGATTAAGAGGGAATGTGTGAGTGTAAACCTGAAAATGTACCTTCGGCTGCTCCCTTGTCACCACAGCAGATTAACCTGCGTTGGATGCCCTTCCTGACACAACCCTCCATGGTGAGTGGGACCTTGTGCCCCCACCTGAAATCGAACCAGCGACCTTTGGCTTCTAAGGTGAGTGGGTAAACCACTACATCGCGTAGTCTGTACCGTTTTACTTTTTAAAAGCCAACTGCAGGACACATACACGAGCTATGCACTGCATGTTGCGTCCCACGTTCTGCTTCGCGGGGATCTGGTCACCCTTCCTTTGGCGGGCCGGTTCAGGCCCCGCGTGTTTGACAACCCTGA
This sequence comes from Etroplus canarensis, assembly GCA_015106775.1. Classification (NCBI taxonomy): domain Eukaryota; kingdom Metazoa; phylum Chordata; class Actinopteri; order Cichliformes; family Cichlidae; genus Etroplus; species Etroplus canarensis. The sequence continues at coordinate 14,147 of VUQH01034058.1, forward strand.
TATAAGACGGTAACGTTGGCCTCACCACACCCTCTGGTCCTGCTGCACAGCACTGATAAAAACTAGTCACAAATGGCCGTTGCCACTGAGAGGCAAGGCCAGTTTGA
>VUQH01034058.1:17881-30962 GCA_015106775.1 Etroplus canarensis
GCCACCAATTCAATACTATGACGATGAAAGACGTTTTATTGGCAGTGAACTGACGTTGAACTGCCGTTTATCACACGCAATTCCTGTTGCGTTCCCGGCATACTCCCAGTATTGCCAATAATAGCCGGTCAAAACGGCACGATCGGGGGCAATGATACCAAACGATATCAACATCAAAAGAGAATATATTGTAAGTGCATCCTGAACGCCGCGGCAACGCGCCGGGGTCACAACGTGAATGCGGGCCTTTTGACGGGAATATAATGGCAACAGATCATCAGGAACCCAATTTTCAGTCGTTTCACACCGTTTTGATCAGTAACGCTAAACTGGCGCGGATTGCCATAGTCGGAGCTATTATGGCTCCAGTGGAATGGGGGTTGAATGGGCATCTAAGACGTGTACCATTATCTTGTGCTGGCACGCAGCTTTTATACCAGCGAGCAATTCCAGGCCTACAAGTCACTGGAGGCGCACAATCAGTTTGTGGTGACGTTTCCTCAAGTGTCCTGAATGCACAGCTGCCTACAGCTTGCCTATAGCAATGGCGGCTGCTTGTATATTGTGACGTCATGTGAGAACTATGTATAGTAAAATAGAAAAATCAAAGTTTTTTCTTGTAAATTTACCCCTGACACTGTTTTTTTTAAAATTTTCAATGACCCTAACTGGCTTCTGTACTACTCCTCCTTTGCACACTTTTCAAAGTGACTACTTAACTAAAATGTAACAGTACTGCTGTAATAAAAAATAATATTAATAGCAGTGCTCGTGTGTTTTCTTCAGAAGAAGCACACTAAAAAATGTATATTTTTTCAGGTTCTAGGGGCACAGAAGAACTTCCGGGTTATTTTCCGCTTTAGAGGAAGAAGAGGAATATTCTGGTTTGAAAGATGGCGGCGCAAACACAGAAGAATAACAAAGCGGTGAAACCCGGAGCGAAAGAGGCTCAGCCTTTAATAATAGCCAAAACACCGGCGGAGGAGCAGCGTCTGAAGTTGGAGAAGTTGATGCGGAACCCGGAGAAGCCCTCTCCGATCCCGGACCGGCCCAAAGAGTGGAACCCGCGTGCCCCGCCAGAGTTCGTCCGGGATGTGATGGGCTCCAGCGCCGGAGCGGGCAGCGGGGAGTTCCACGTTTACCGGCACCTCCGCCGCAGGGAGTACCAGAGGCAGGACTTTCTGGATAAGATGGCAGAGAAGCAGGAAAAGGACCTGGAGTACCTGGAAAAACTGGAGCGGAACAAAGAGGTGGCCGAGGAGAGGACGGCGAAGCGGCGGAGGAAGCGGGAGAAGCTGAAGCAGAAGAAGCTGATGGCCAAGAAAGCCAAAGGAGAGAGCAAGAAGGACGAGGACAAGAGCTCCGACAGCGAGGAGGAGGAGGAGGAGAAGGAGGAGAAGGAAGACGAAAGGGAAGCGGAGGATGATGCAGAAGCGCCGAGCTTCATCATGGGGAAGAAATGACGCTGAGAAACTGATGGACACAGCGGCTCTGCTGCGTGGATTTAAGGATCACGGAGGTGATTTGGGCCCTGCTGGTGAGCCTGGAGTCTGCTGCAGCGATGAAAACATTTCTGTTATTAGCAGAGACGCTGCAAACTGTTCACTGTAGTTTCATTCGCTGTGGTTCCAAAGCCACACACAGGGGGGAGCATTTGTTGTCTTACTTCAGTAAGTGAGGGCATCCTGACTCGGCTTAAAGTGACACATTTTAACAGTTTTTGGTGACTTATTAGGAAAATCTATAATTTAATGTTTAAATGTTTCATTATGTTTAATAAAAGTCACTAAAAAAAACAAGTGTTGGTTAAGTTGTTCTCAGTGAGACTTAACTCAGATGACAGACATGCAGCTGTCAGAGGTCTTAAGATGCCTCTCATTTCCTTATGGTTTGCTTCCATGCGTCAGTCTTTCTTGAGCAGCACTTCCTCAGGCTTTCTGAAGATCTTTCTGGCTTTTTCCACTCATTTTCAGTCCAGATTTGTGTCCTAGCAAAGACATGGTAACACAGAGGAGGTCAGGAGAGAGGTACGCAGCAATCTGTAAAACACGGTGTGGGCCAGTGGCTCTCAAACTGGGGGACTCTGACAACCGGGTGAAAAAAAATTAAGTGATGTGATTTTTATATGAAAAACACACGCGAGCGCTTGCTGATGCAGCTGAGCTGATAATATGCACCTTAATTTGAGCAAAATTCAACGTGGAGCCTTTTTATTGTTAGTGATTGCTAAAATTTTAAGGTGTGGGACATGCGTGTGGTGTGCGACCTTTTTTAGTCTTCTGCAGTTTAGAGAACCACTGGTGTGGGCTGTGTCCTGGTTTGCCTGGTGGAGCCTGAACCTCAACATTAATGAAAGGTGTGGGATCATCTTGGCAGAGAACGGAACGAAAGGCAGCCAACATCCAAAGCTCTGGAATGTCCTTCAAGAAGCCTGGATAACTATTCCTGAGGACTACGTAAAGAAATGACAACGCTTGACTAAGAGAAGGTGGTCATACCAAATATTGATTCAAGCCGGTTAGAATTGTACAAACTCTTGTTTTCCCTGGTTGATTCTATTTTAATAAACTGTTGCACCAATGTCCCATTTTCCTGACAAAATATAAAGAAATGGAGGTTGGCTCAAGATTTTTTCACAATACTGTCTCCTTTGCAGCCTTGTGAACCTGCCCCTGGCTCAGCCTGTTGCCTGTGGGTACAGCAAAGCTGCAGAAAGCAACTCAAAGAATGAAAAGGCGTGGCTTCTGGAGGCTCAGGAGTTTCACGTGCGATGTTCCTTGCACACACCCCTGCTTTCCACGGCGGTGATGGCCTCCCTAAGTAGCCGTCACCTTTCTTGAAGCAGGTAGAGTAAAACCTGGCAGCCAGATATTGTTTGAAACAGGGGAAGCTCTTCCTGTCAGACACTGTCAGCTGTCACAGTCATTTCTCTGATTTTTGTATTATTGCCACAAGTGCTTCACTTCAGTGAATAAAAACACAATGGGAACATGTGTTTACTTCAGTGTCGTCACTGCCTGTGTCTAAAATCCTCTGCGCTGTAATGATATGGCACCCACACCGAAGTGCAATATTTAACTGAAAGTAATGTTACTGCAAATATGTTTATTAGACTGAAGTGAAGAAGAACAATGTCTCACAACCTTTGCACAGTAATGGTGTTAGGAATGGAAAGCAGTGAACCAAACATCAGAGGGGAAGTATTAACATGGATTGTTTTGCATGCATAATTATTACAAGAGTTTTCACTGCATCTTATTATAGTCATTAACATTATGTAGTTATTTGTATAATGATGTATTGAGGGGGGGCATTGCTATGCCTGTAATTGCAGTGTTACAAACTGGTGGAAATAAAAGAGCTGACCTGGGAAAAATGAAGGGTATGGAGAGTTATCCAACACACCATTTTCATGCACTTAATTCGTGCATTTGGCAACTTTATTGCAGACATAGTGGACATTATAGGGAGCATTACCTGAACACACAAGTATGGATCATAAAGACTTCACTAACTTTCAAGTGATAGCAACTGAGAAAAACATTTGGGAACAAATTTAAATGAGACCAAAAGAAAAAAAAGTATTGTTAGCAGTTGTAGAGGAGCAGAGGATGTTGATCCTTTTGATGTCCCAGTAGGACATGCCCTGCCTCTGGCCAATCTGGACGTTGGGGGAGGGGGGGGGGTGGTTATTCCTGCTGTAATACATGGAGAAGTCTGTTCTTCCACAGTGCACGATGAAGGAGTAGTCATAGGGAGTGCTGAAGTTGTTGATGTTGTGTTTGTAGAAATGGTAGGCCATCTGTGGGGCGACGTTTTCTGTCCTAGTCTGCTTATGGTTGATCTCTTGTTAGATGATGCCAAAATGGACTCAAGCCCTGCCTGTTGAGAGACATTACCTGTCTGCCCAGAGCGGAGAAGCATCCAGCTGTGTTTTCGATGCTGATGTTGTCTTACTGGTTCTGACGTTGGACAAACTGGAGATAAGTTCAGCTGTGGAAGGACTGATCATGGCATTTCTGATCATCTTTTTTCTCAGTCGGTGAAGGCACTGCTGATGGTAAAGGGAATTTCCGCCTCCATACCCCAGGAGCAGCTCTGGGACCAGCATTTTATGGCATTTCTTGTTGGAGCCCAGTGGTGGGGCCAGAGATTTTGTTTTCCTGATGCTGTGGGGTTTCTTGACTTTTCAGAGTAGGTGCTCCTAAATTTAATGTGCTGGCCACAAGAGTTTAAGTTTCCACTGCAACACCCCAGCACATACATGTACATATCCACTGTGCAGTAAATAAAAATTCTGTCTTTCATCCACCAGTTAAATCATCTTAACTAATCATCATTGTGTTCTGAAAATGAGTTTTAACAAACCACAGAAAATACATGACTTTTCTAGAGGTAGCTATATCACCCCCAAGGCCCTCCCCTGCACCGCCTATGTGGGAGCCAACCTATCTCCTTCCAGCAGGATCTCATTGCTGATATTGTTTGTGGTGAGAATCCTGGTGGTGATATCCGTGGTGTTGTCTTCTTCTATTTGGCCCTCATCTCCTGTTTCCTCCATGAGAGGATGAGCCTGAGAGAGGCCGAGCAGGCGCAGCAGCAGCAAGCTGACAGAGGGACTCATCTTCAGAGTGGGTCTGGTGGCTGTGGAGCTTCTGTGGTGAGCTGCAGTGGAGAGACTCCTTGAAGCTTCATGTTTGAAACAGTTCAGTCATGGCTTTTTATACTCTTCTCGATAGAGTGGGGTCCAGAGCCCATAATCCTTCTGCCCAAATAGATGTGAGAAGGGAGGACTACACAGACAAACCTACTGTTTCAACATGCTGTGTTATGTCAGGTCTGTAGATGGATGAACACTGCTGCTTTACAGGGTGGGACTTGTTTAACTACACATCTTAACATATGCAACTTATTTCTTAAGATCAGTTATTTTTTTGTTGCTGAATATGCTAGGAACTTAGTCTACCTCTGCTCATACCTTTAATCTGATCTGATCTAGGCATGATATGAAGAAATTTGGGTATTTAATGAATCACTCAATCACGTGAAGTCAGTCTTTGTTCCTTGCTTTTGCAGGACATCCTTAAAACCCACAACCCAATACAGTAATCACACCCGATTCTTTCATTTCCACAGATCTCTTGACATATCATGATCACCTCCACATACAGGATTTTAAACCACAGCCCTCCAATAGGACTCAAACTGTGCTTGGGGGAGTGGTGTTAGAACACCTCAGAGGGAAGTTTCAGCGTGTTCGGGCAAGATACACTGCCTCTCTTTGCCTTTACTTCAACATTATTCTCTAAGGAAACCTCAGAGTGCCTCTCATTGCTGACATTTTGAATTGTACTCACGTCTTATCTCCATAATGGATTATAAGCCGAGTGACTGAGATTAAATGAGAATGCAGGACAACTGGGATTCCCAGAGGAAATCAGCAAGCGAGATCACTGCCGAAGATGTGCTGTTTCAAGGTACAGTCTTAACCTTGGGTGTTGTAATTCGTTAAATAATGTGAATTACGTTTGAAAAGAAAATATGAAAAAGAGTACATCACCCCCTCCTTAACTGCATTCCAAAGTAATTTTCCATGTAGCTGTCTTTGACTTCATGGCCTTTGATTGCCCAATCATACGGAATTTTTTTTCAATTTGTTGATGCTTCCTTTCTAAAATACTGTTAACATGACTTTCATGTGAACAATGTGATAAAAACAGATGGAGAGGACACCTATTTGAATGCTAAATATCTCAATATTCTTTTATTTTCTCAAGTTATCACATATAATGATCAGTCACAACATTAAAAGCAACTGCCTCACATTATATAGGTTTTCATCCTGCCACCTAAACAGCTCTTATTTAATGAGGTTTAGACATGGCTCATGTGTTGTCCTGTAGTTTATGATATCGGGACATTGGATCCTTGGGTCTTTGTGGTTGTGGGGTGGGGCCTCCATAATTTTTTTTGGATACTTGATCAGATTGGGCTCTTTTTATGTTTTTGCAGTCCAGTGGGACACACTTTTAGAGCTCTTTTGGTGTGTGTGGTCTATTTAGTTTGCAGCAATGTTTATGTGGATGGTGTTTGTACAAGTAACATCCACATGAATACCAACAGCAAAACTTTCTAGTAGACTGTTGCATTCTAGCAAGATGATCAATATTGTTTACTTCAACTTTTTTAAAGTTGTGACTGATCAGTGTTGGAGTCATTTTTCCCATGTAATGTCTTTATGTGTATCATGTTAAAAAAAAAAGAACACTGTATGGACAAAAGTATCAGGCCACATACACGTTACACCAGGAGCCTGCATTAACATGGGGTTGGTCCCTCCTTTGCAGCTATAACAGCTTCCACTCTTCTGGGAAGACTTTCTACAGGATTTTGGATCTTGTCTATGGGAATTTTTGCCCATTCATTCAGAAGAGCATTTGTGAGGTCAGACACTGATATTGGATGAGAAGGCCTGGCTTGCAATTTCTATTCTAGTTTATCTCAAAGTAGTTTGATGGGATTGAGGTCAGGGCTGTGTTATGCTTAAACAGAATATGGTCTTCTCTAAACTATTCCATAAAGTTGGACGCATAGAATTGTGTGAAATGTCTTGGTAAGCTGGAACAATAAGATTTCCTGTTACTGTAACCAGGGGGCCCAGGCCAACCCTGGAAAAACAACACCATGGCATTATTCCTCCTCCGCCAAACTTGCCAGTTGGCACAGTGCAGTTAGGTATGTAATTTTCTCCTGACATTTGCCAAACCCAAAGTTGTACATAAGACTGCTGGACAAAGAAGTGTGATTTGTCACTCAACAGAACATGTTTCCATTGCTCGAGAGTCCAGTGGCAGTGTGCTTTACACCACTCCCTCTGATACATGGAATTGTGCTGGTTGATGTAAGGCTTGCATACAGTAAGGCTTGCTGCAACTTGGCGCATGGTTTTTGTGTTGATGTTAATGCCAAACTCAACCTTGCAATGGACTGGTGACCCGTGGAGGGTGTACCCCACCTCTTGCCCCATTGCAGCTGGGATAGGTTCCAGCTCCCCCATGACCTCATAATGAGGATGGATGGATGGATTTGATGGGTAGTTGGTTTTGATCTCTGCAGTTACTGAGTCAGCAGAGCACTGGCGACTTTTACTGTGCCTCGGTACTTTGCGACCCTGCTCTATAACGTTTCATGGTCTGCCACTTTGTGGCTAAGTTGCTGTGGTTCCTAAACACTTCCATATTACATACCACTTACAGTTAATTGCGGAATATCAAGGAGAGAAGAAATTTTACAAACTGACTTGTTGCAGTGTTGGCATCCTATCACAGTATGATGCACAAATTCAGTGAGCTCTTTAGAACAACCTATTCTTTCATTTGTAAAAGCAGACAGCATGGCAAGGTGCTTGAGTTTGTACACCTGTGACAATGGAAGTGAATGAAACACTGAATTAAATGCTCGAGAGATTTGGCCCAATCCTTACTATTATATTTTTTACATGTTATGTTAGAGTAAGTTTTTGAAAGTATTGGTGTGACAAAACCAAGGTCTTGTTTTCTTTTTCTCAGATGAGAGAAAGGCAGCGCAGAAACGAACCTTCACCAGATGGATGAATGTATTTCTGCAGAGAGTAAGGCACAAATCAATAGTTTCATTCCATCAGCACTCTTTAAAAAATGCAATAACCAATGGGGGTCATGTTCTGTTTTTTTGTAGAGGGATCCTCCAATTGAAGTGCATGACCTGTTCACAGACATTCAGGATGGCAGGATACTCATGGCCCTCCTGGAGGAGCTGTCTGGGTCTAAACTAGTAAGAGTCGTGACTCTGCCTGTATACAAGGCCTATAGAAAGTATGCACTCTCTTAGATTTTTCACCCTTTTAGTTCTTTAAAAAAATAAAATCATGGGTCAATATAATTTGGCTTTTTTAAATAAAGAATTTGCAAAAAAACTTCTGCCATGTCAAAGTGAAAACAGAATTTTACAAACTAATGTCAATTAATTAATAGTATAGAAGGGAAAATAAATGTTTGCATAAATATTCACCCCCTTTATAGGGGATGAGATAATTTGACAGAAGTCCAGTGGTTGATTCCAGCAGTGTCACAAACAGTGAAATAGAGATCACTTGAATGCAAAGAATGCAAAAGCCACAAAGAAATGGTTCAAAGACAACAAGGTGAATGTTCTGGATTGGCCAAGACAAAGCCCAGATCTCAGTCTAATTCAGAATTTGTGGCCGGACTTAAAAAGAGCTGTTCATGCTTGATCCCTGAGCAACCTGACAGAACTTGAGCTGTTTTGCAGGAAAAAATTGAGAAAAATTGCAGTGTCCAGATGTGCCAGCATGACTGAGACATAGCCACACAGACTCAGTGCTTTGATTGCAGCCAAAGGTGCATCTACTAAATACTGACCTAAAGGGGGTGAATATTTATGCAAACATTTATTTTATCTTATATATTTTTAAAATAATTGACATTAGTTTGCAAAACTCTGTCTTCACGTTGATATGAAAGAAGCTTTATTTGCAAATTCTTATCTAAAAAATCAGATTACATTGGCCACGATTTCAGTAAAATAGTAAAACCTCTAAGGGGGGTGAATGCTTTTTATAGGCAGTGTATGGCCAAAACATTACAAGAATTTAATTTAGCTACTGCAAATGTAGCAGGAGAACTGGAAGCAGTCCAGAGGTTCACAATGAGACAACCTTGAAGGGGACGGTGACAGTTACAGTTATTGCTTTTTAAAGTCAGAGTTGTGAAATTTTGATTTCCTCTTGCATATACTTATATATTTGTGTGATTCCTCTCAAGCCAAACCCTTAACCTTTTATCTTATCAGATTTGAACAAAGCTAAGCTAACACTTTCCCCCTGTTTACTGCCTGTTGGTTGTAGCTTCACATTCGGTACATAAGTGACACCAATCTTATTAACAGCAAGAAAACCTATAACGTATTTCCCAAAACATCAACTATCCCCTCAAACCCTTCTCCTTATGTTAGCTTTACAGGTTTAGGTCAGCTTCTCATCGCATTTTTAGACTGAACAACATATCCAAGGCCTTGGCGTTCCTGGATGATAGACATGTGAGTGTGTTTGCCTGTAAATTCAGTGACATTGTTTTGACATGTAATACACTCCTGCTAATGTGCATACTTTCAAATCTTGAATAACTAGATTGTGATCAATGCCCTCTCCCTGTTCTCTCCCAGGTAAAGCTGCTTGGCATCGACGCCTCTGGAATTGCTGATGGCAACCCTTCTGTTGTTCTTAGCCTTGTTTGGAACATCATCTTACATTTCCAGGTTTGGTTTTTCTCCTCTTGTCATCTTTCAATCAAATGTCTTTATGTGCTATTTGACTTCTCGCCTAGGCGTTTGTCATCGACCTTCAATCACGCCTCCATTTTACTCCTCCATAGGTAAAGGAGGTGACGGGCAGCTTCCGGAGGCATTTGTCTTCCAGCCTTTCCTCCTTATCAGTGAGCAGTTACCTATCCTCAAGTGACCTTTCACCCCAGCCAAATGATATTGGCAGTTACTCCTGCAACACTCTGCCAAGCAAAGGCAGAAAGGCTGCCAAGGAGAAAAAATACCATGGGAAAGCAATCAAGATGCTCCTGCGATGGGTCCAAAGATGCACATCGAAGTGAGTATAAAAAGATTTAAACCAGGGCTGTCAAACTCCGGTGGCCAGAACCAGCCCGCCGGAGGGTCCGGTCTGGCCCATTAGGTGGCTTTGGAAAATGTGAAAGTTGCAAAGCTGTAGCAGGAGCATACATTTGGACATTTGACTATATTTCCATCAGTTTTAGAGCCTTTTTACTGACAGAGATATCCCCCATGGCCTGGCATACTGCACCAATGTAGGGAAAAAGATAAAACAATAAATGACAAAAATTAAGGTGTTTTTAAAAAAATTACTTTTAGTATTCTGTAAAATAACAGGAAAGTTCCTCATTTCACCATTTCTCACTATTTACCACTGCAGTGGGTCAAAAGTTTAAAGGAACATTTTCTATGATTGAATAGAGCACTTATGGTTTTAAAGTACAGGACAAAGTTTTCTAATTTTATACATTTACAATATGATTAAAGTTAAATAAAGCTTTCATTTATTATCTGAATCAGAATCAGTTATGGGAGAAAGTTGTGTAGCTCATATTGTGTCCAATATTATCAGGACCAGAATCAGAATACTTTATTAATCCCTGGGGGAAATTGCTTGCGTTAGAGACACTCTATTAAATATATAGAAATATAAATATGAAAGATAGAAAAATACAGATAAGAGGATAAAATATATGAGAGACCATTGTGTGGCAAAGGTGGTTCAAAGTTAAACAATACTATTTACTATTTTTGTTTGTTAAGGTTTAATCCCAAAAAGTCATACTAACAGGTTTCTTTGTTTTAATACAGCAGCACTTCATTATAATGTATTAAAACAGAGATGCATTTTAGAAACATCTCGGAGATTAAATGTGTAGCTGAACTTCTTTACACCTAAAGAAAAGGGAACAATATGGAGGTTTTTATTTTATTTGATTGTTTTATTTTTTCAAGGTTAGTAGGGAATAGTTTTGCTGGTGTGACCCACTTTAGTTCACAATGGTCTGTACATGATGTGCTCCACGATGTAAAAAGAGTTTGACACCCCTGACCTAAACACTTACAATTAATTTAAATCACCTTGCACCCAAGCATATTCATTTCAAGCAAAAATCCATGTTGTATCATTTCAAATTTTGCAGATACGGGGTGGATGTACACGACTTTGGGAAGAGCTGGAGGAGTGGGCTGGCGTTTCTTGCTTTGGTTAAGTCCATAAACCCAGATGTGGTTGATCTGAGGGAGAGTTTTTCCAGAAATCCAAAGCAAAACATCCAGCAGGCTTTGATGATAGCTCATCACAGCTTGGATATACCACCACTGCTGGACCCTGAAGGTAGAATTTTTCTATTTATATAATACAGAGCCCTATATTTTGTATAAGCAAAGTGGACCTACTTGTTATTAAACACAGGTTTACAATGTGGCTCAGTGAAGTGCCACCTCTTAAATGCAGGTGACTGTATTGCTCTGAAAAAAAAATAAATCGACAGCGTGGTGAATAGGCTGTCCATTTAGTGTCAAGATTTTGGAACAATATTATCACTGTGATCTTTTGAACTAATCTGGCAATAATTTAATAACTGTTATGTGTGTATAGTTGAATTTGCAGCAAGTTTGAATCAATCATTCATTAATTCAGTATATACACATTCTGAATTTGATGCCTGCAACATGTTCCAAAGAGTTGGGACAGAAGCATGTTTAACACAATGTTACAGTACCACATATTTTCAGTAAGCATCTGGAAGCTGAAGTTACTAATTGTTGAAGTTTTGAAAGTCTTGAAAGTGAAATTCTTGCTCATTCTTGCTCGATGTACAGCTTAAGCTGCTCCACGCTCAGGGGTCTCCTTTTTTCAGTGGGAGACAGGTCTGGACTGCAGGTAGGCCAGTCGAGTACCTGCACTCTTTTACTCTGAAGTGCGGTTGCAACTTGTGCAGCATGTGGCATTGTCTTGTTGAAATAAGCAGGGACATCGTCTGGATAGAAGCATACAGCGCTCCAAACGTTTATGTGCCTAAGGGTGCCTTCACAGATGTGCAGGTTACCCAACCCATGTGCACTAATGCACCCCCATACCATCATACTAGTTTTGTGTTGATAACAGTCTGGATGGTGCTTTTTCTCTTTAGCCTGGAGGCCTTGAAAACCATTATTTCCAAAGACAATTTGAAATGTTGACTTGTCAGACCGCAGCGCTCTTTTCTACTTTGAATAAGTACATATCGGATAAGCTCATGCCTAGGGAAGTTGGCGGCGTTCCTGGACGTTATACACTTACATTTGAAAATGTATTTTATTTCAATTAAAATGAATGAATTTGTCACTGAGGGGAACATATCATATGGATGCAGAAATGACACAAGTTGGTGCACAGCAAATTATCAAGAAACAGGGAGCTGTCAGACCCAGATTAACTGTTAACATCCAGGTGCCAGACACTACAGGACAGCTCTAGGGGGCCTATTACCACACCCCTATTTATATGCAGTATGTTGACAAAATTCACAATAGGCTGGTGGAATTATGATCCTGGTTATAAAACAACTTGGCCTTGAGTCAAGATTACTGTTAAACCATTTTCCCCAAAACTTAACCAGTATCATCTATTATTTTTAAGTCAAAAAAGATCATTTAAAAAAAAAAAAAATCAGAATCAGAATACTTTAATAATCCCCAGGGGGGAAATTACTTCAAAAACTCGACAATTTGAGATATTACCTGAAATCTGAGACACATGTTCAGGAGTTTTTATTAAGCTTTTGTACATTGCCTCTAGAGGGAGCTGCAAATGTACAGTTTGTATCTCAGAAGTGGCTACACAGATAGATAAATAGATACTTTATTCATCCCCATAGGGGTAGTTCAGGTGCCCAGCAGCTTACATACACACCTAAATCAAAAATACCTCAAATTCTCTAAACACAATATATGGTACAGCATAGAATTGAAAATAAAAATACAATAAATGCCTTCAAATACAGAAATAATTTAAAAATTCCAAAAAATCCAAATTTGAAATACAGCAAATAATTTCAAATACTGAAATTACCCTTGTTATTCCCGGGTTTAAAGCACTGGCCCAATTTCAGGACTAATGCTTCTCCAGCTCTCTGTTTAAAGGGTCCGGTATTCCATGTCTGATGAGTCTTACTCAGCCAGAATTCTTGGAGTACATTTAAGCTGGGAATAGAGGATTCGCCTAGCTCTCACTGCTTTGCCTTCAAAGCAGACTCACCCCACGTCTCCCCCTATCTTGCAGCTGTCCGTCTGGCAGCTCCCTGTGGGACCTTAGTTGGTAAATTAGCTAGGAATAGGTTTTAAGGATGAGGACAGTTCACCCTAAGTGTCATGGTCCCCGTTTAACAGAACAGACCCAGATGCTGGAAGCAAGTTAAAACAGAGGTTTATTTTATAAGCAAGGGAGCAAACAAAGGTTACGAAGAATGTGCGAGGA
>VUQH01034063.1:0-18317 GCA_015106775.1 Etroplus canarensis
TCTAGGCTCTCTTCCACCTCCTCTCTGCTCTCACTACAGATCACAATGTCATCTGCAAACATCATTGTCCACAGAGACTCCTGCCTGACCTCATCTGTCAGTCTGTCCATCACCATCGTAAACAAGGAGGAGCTCAGAGCTGATCCCTGATGTAATCCCACCCCCACCTTGAACCCATTTGTCACTCCTACTGCACACCTCACCACTGTCTCACTGTCCTCATAATTGTCCTGCACCACCTTCGCATACTTCTCTGCCACTCCTGACTTCCTTATACAAAACCACAGTTCCTCTCTTGGGACCCTATCATATACTTTCTCTAGATTGACAAAGACACAATGTAATGCCTTCTGAACTTCTCTATACTTCTCCATCAACATTCTCCATCAACACTCTCAAAGCAAACATTGCATCTGTAGTACTCTTTCTCGGCATGAAGCCATACTGTTGCTGTAGCTGACCTCTCTCTTCCAGGATGGGGCTCCCAGGGGGTTTTCCAACCCATTTTAAAAACCCTGTCTCTGACTGTGGCAATTAAATGAGCTCACTGAAGATAAGTGGCACTCCTAGTTGAATGTCGCTAAGTAAACAGGGGATTTAATTTAATTGTAGCATGTTAAATTAATGTTCGCTCTTTTTATTGTTTAGTTTGTTTGGCTCATCTGTGTCTGCTAGAAGGAAACATTCCACAAAGAATACTGTGCGGAACCAATTTAATAAAGAAAACTTGCAATATTCTTGCAAAAACTGTGGTTATATATTTTAGTTGGGAACTTGTTTAATTGAAGTTCAGATTTATTCTATAAATGTTATATTGAGAACAGAAATAATTTTAACAGGGTTCTTAGTATGTAAGACCATTGTAGTTCCTGGATTATTTTCATAGAAAAAATCCATCCCCATTTCTGTGTTTTCATAAATCACATTGTGGGAATAGGTGCAATAATTTATTGAAATATGTGCAAACATAAATTAAAATACAACTTTTTTGTAAATTTCTTCAAATAGCCTTCAGGAATAGTTCTCCAGGCTTCTTGAAAGACATTGAAAGCTCTCCTTTAGATGTTGGCTGTCTTTTGTTCAGTTCTATGTGAAGATGATCTCACACGGTTTTAAAAATGTCAAGGTTTGAGCTCTGGGAAGACCAATCTACTGTATGTCTTGTAGTGTTCCAATGGAATGGGAGGCAGAAACAGCTCCAAGTTTGTTCCCTCTCTACATTTAAGATTAGACTTAAAACTTTCCTTTTTGATAAAACTTATAGTTAGGGCTTAGTTATGCTGCAATAGGTTTAGGCTGCTAGGGGGCTTCTTATGATAAACTGGGCATTTCTTCACCACCCACCTGTTTTCACTCCCCATGCATTTATTTGTTACTGCTGCATGTCATTGAATGTTGTCTTCTCTCTCCCATAGTCTCTCTTTTCTCTCCTTTCTGTCTTCTCTGTCCCCTCACCCCCAACCGGTCGAAGCAGATGGCTGCCCCTCCCTGAGCCTGGTTCTGCCAGAGGTTTCTTCCTGTTAAATGGGAGTTTTTCCTTCCCAAAGTTGCCGAGTGCTTGCTCATAAGGGATCATCGGATTGTTGGGGTTTTCTTTAACACTGTAGTATCTTTACCTTACTGTGTGAAGCGTCTCGAGGCAAATTTTGTTGTGGATTGCTGCTATATGAATAAAATTGAATTGAATTGTTCCACTGAGTGTTTTTGTACCCAGGTAGGCTCTACTGCATTGGCAAGTTTGGGGTCATTGTCATGCTGAAAAAGGATACTATTGCCTATCAGACACTTTTCAGATGGTATTACATGGTAGATCAAAATCTGACAATACTTTTCTGTGTTCATGATCACACTAATTTTGAGAAGATCCCCAGCACTACTGGCTGAAATGCAACCCAAAACCATGTCAGAGCCTTCACTATGTTTTACAGATGGCTGTAGACAGTCACTGTTATATCTCTCGGCTAACCTCCACCATACAGAGTTTCATTTAAACAGCTTAAAAGTCAACACCTACTTTATTCTTTAGCTTGAACTCTCTTGTTTTCTTGTAATTTATTTAAGTAGCTGTCAGGAATAGTTATTCAGGCTTCTTGAAGGACATTCCACAGCTGTTCTTTGGATCTTGGCTGCCTTTTGTTCCGTTCTCTGTCAAGATGATCCCACACTGCTTCAGTGATGCTGGGGTCCTGTCACTCCATAAGACCTGTTGCTACTGATTTTCAGTCCAGTTCTTGTGTAATTTGGCATACATCAACCTTTTCGCCATGTTTCCCTTCCTTTAGAATGACTTTTTGACAGCCACCCTTCCATTATGACCATTTCTGGTGAGGCTTACGAACAGAGAAGAAGGCAAACAGTAGATGGATCAACTGAAGGGCCAAATGCATTTCTCAGATCATGTGTCAGGTCTTTGGTGCATTTTTCCCTATTGCTTCAGGAAATTACTTTTAGCTGTTGTCATAAGTCAGTTTTAAATGGCTTAAAAAACTATACTTCTGCAAAATGGTCAGGTTTAAATGGTCAGGTACAAGGGTTGGACTGAAAATGAGTGAAAAAGAAAGCCTGCAGAACTATTGATCAAGACCACTTTAAAAACAATTTACCAGAAAGTCTGGCTCCTTGGAGGAAAAAATATAAAGCAATGATGGGTACGTTGAGACTTTTTCACACTACTGTAAATATAAATATAAATATAGAGAAATTATACGTGATGCCTCTAAATTTCCTGTTCTGAGGGGAGATTTACTGCAGATGACTTGCCACTTCAGCATTTCATATGTCTGCAGTATTTGATTTATCTGACTGTACATGTTACCCATTCATTAGCAGCTATAAATAGAACACATCCAAGCATGCATGTGTACATACCACACATTCACATAGCAAATCCTTTGTATTGATCTGTCTCGTCATTACTGGAGCATTTACGTCAAAGGAGGTGTGTTCATCTAGACAGAAAGAGATATAGTTCTGCAGAATCGAGGGTAGCATTGCAGAGTAGGTAGGGCCCTCTCTGTCATTTAGTGTTAAATAACCACTGGTGGGTGTTGCAGCCCCACTATCCTAAATTGTGTTGGGATCCTAATGGGATTTTTGAGTAAATTCTGGACTGCCTAACCGCCTGGTCTAATCTTCTCTGATAAGAGTTAGGCAGGCTGCAAAGAAGGGCTCAACAAATGTAAGCAGAGCCCCAAATCATTTTTCATTTGTATTTCTTTAAATATGCAATATATTCCTCAGAACTGCAGAGGAGTAATGAACTACAATGACCTATCCACCAAAAAACTTTGCACCAACCCTTCAGCCCACACTGGGGTGTACTGTAGAGAATGTAGAGCAGCTGAGAAAATATATACGCACATAAACACACACACACACACACACGCACACACACCAACACACGCACACACGCACTGGACTCCAGATTACCCAATGAACACACACCTCAGTGGGTCCAAGAGCTGTGGCATTCCATGGTACAGGATTACATGTTATTGCAAAACAAACCTGAGTTCAGTGTCCTCTGATAGAGAAGGGATGCAGTCCAGCCAACCTGAAACAACACCAAGGTGTTTTTCCACCTTCCTGTCACATCATGCCATAGTAGTACAAGTTAATGATTGATGGTTTACACAGGCCAGTCAATAGGATGCCACAGACGTGCCTGTCGTGGACTGGAAAATCCCATTTCAAAGCTGTGTTTACGGTCATTGGAGAACGAGCTCATATTGACTTTCAAACCACTGGCATATCCTTGGAGGATTTGTCTCAGATAAGGACCCTAAGCATTTGTGCAGCATAGAGCCTGTGATGTCATCCCAGAGATGTGGATGGCCAATCCAAGCAGAGAATTGTGAAACCCTTTTTATCCAACAATTTGTATGCGGGGGTGGGCTGATACCAGTGACAGCCTGGCTAGGTCAGACCAAGATTGGTCAGACTGACTCCCCATTAGACCTGCCACTCTCCTGATAAAAGTGAACATTGTGTGCTTTTCCCCTTCCCTAGTGCTGCATTGATCCGCAGTGACAGACACACTGAGCCAAAGCAGGGAGACTCGGAAAGGAGGGCAGTAAGAGCAGCTGCAGCACTATTCACTGATCATAAGCTGGTAATCCTAACACTTTTGGGTGGCTGTGTTTTACAGTCCATTATTGCTTCTCATCTATGAACATCCATTCTATTTTGCCCCTGAGTTTAGCTAGACACCTTATAAGAGGACTCTGGTTTAGCTGATGGGAAAAAGAGCAATTGAAACCAACATACAGAACAATCTATGTGCATTTCAGGGTTAGCTGTGATCAGTCTGAAAGTGCTGGTGTTCAGCTCCTACACTGTGAGAGAAGAAGTCAGTCAATCTTATGCACACTATTGGTGTGACCTGATGTGAGATAAGCTGGATGCCACGGCTGTTGAGGACTGGAGAGAGCTGCTAAAGTCAAAGAATGGAAATGTGTCTGTGTGATGGAAGGTCTGAGAAGAAAGATAAGGATGATCTTATGTAATTGTTACAAATTAAGTCTTTTAAGTGGGAACAGAACCATAGCTTCTACTTGCATAAATAAGTACAATGTAGGTAATTAAGAAAATTATCTGATTCAGGAATAAATATTTGCAGAAATCAGACTGAGGAGGACAAAAGCAGATGTTTTGAAATTTGTTCAGACAGGAGAGATGATAGTGATGATACAGGATGTTCTTGATCTTATTTTAAACCCAAATATTATGAGTAATAAGACCTTGTAGACAGTGAAAATCGAGTGAGAAGACAGAGTTGCTGTAGTATCGTTATCATACATTTAGATAGCAGATTTTAAACACAGATTCATCAATTGCAGGTGTCTTATGCTTCATCTTTCTATCTTAGTCTATCTTTTGCTTTCTTCTTGGTTGTAGAGTTGTGGACAGCGTGTTCTGAGTGCAGTTATCTGAGCTTATGATCTCTTTAAGGATTTGTTCTGTCACTGCTGTGGCATAAAACACAGTCAACTTACGACTTTGACCTTGTTTCCTAATCTTTATGCTTTTATTGCCATAAAAAGAAAAGTTTCCACTTAAGTATCATGAAAGGTTTTAATGACTTACCTAGAACTGCAAGGTTTATTTGCCAAAATGAACCTCATTTCAGGGTTACAATCTACTTAGAATGCTAGGTCTTCAAGAGGAATTATTTAAATCCTTTAAAATTCTCGGCCGTTGGGACAGTGACTTAAATAACGTGTGTCATTTGAACCAGTTGAATACATTCAAACACAGCAGTGAATGCTTTCTGTATTAGTCCTGTTAAGAAACCTCCAGATTCCAAAGCCTCTGATCCTCTTACATCACCACCAAAACGCCCAGTTTTATCTCAGACCCCATACAAATAAATCCAGTCACATCAAACACACACAATACACATAATGTACCTGCCAGATTGCTTAATCATTTCTCTTCAGAGTATCCCGAGATTGTACTATTTTGTCATTTGTCTGAGGGCAAAAGCAGACAAAACAGGTTATATCACATCAGAGAAAGGATGGTGCATCCCCCCAGCAATCCTGTCTTAGGATTCTCCACTCACAGATGGCAAGAGGAAAGCAAAGAAAAGGCAGATGGTCTTTTCTTCTTTCCTTTCATCTCTCACTTTCCCTGCTTCCAAAAACGCCATAATGAAAAGATGCTGGTAAAATGGATTTATGGTCTGCAGTCATGCTGAGAGGCAGATATTTATTCAGGACATGCATTTTAGTCTCATGTTTGATAACTGATGAACAAGCTTTGTGTACATCAGGTCACTTTAGATTCAAAAATGACTATAGAGTACAATTCAGCAATCTTTGATTTAAAATATGACACTTGTTGCTGCTCATGTCGTTAACACCGAATAGTCCCCACAGAAAATTGTCTCATATTAGACTTGAAACAAAATGCACATCACCCACTAAACAGATAGAACAGCCTGATCCCAAGCCAGTGGTGGTGGCACTATTTTATCTTGCGTAATCATCCTGTTACATCCCACAAACAATCTCCCTTTGGAGTAAATCATTCAATCAGCTGAATGAGAACCCATCTGCCCTTGACAGGGATGTAACAGTTATTAAGAATTGTATGCAAGTTTGTTCCTTCAATCCAGACTGAAAATCTTATTGTTCTCAAGTGGTTGGATTTTCAATTATCAGTGTATTATTTTATTGCTCAGTTTTATATAGATGTTTTTTTTATTCTGCCCTCTGTGCTTTTAAATTAAACTTTTTGCCTTTTAATTTTAAAATATGTACTGTTTTGACTTGTTTTGTGTTGTTTTTGTTTCATATAGCACCATGAATGTGTCTCTTTGTCTGAAATGTCCTTTGTAAATACAACTGCCTTGCCTTACCTTTGACTTGATGAACTTACCAATGCATCAATGCATAGACATCCTAGTTGCTGAGGAGGTGAAAAAATACATCCTGAAACAAAAAGCAGTGAAGTAAAGAATCCACTTCAATTTCAGCACAGAAAAATTTGGAAAATAAGTGGTCATCAGAATCAAAATCAGAATCTGAATACTTTGCCAATCCCAGGGGGAAATTGCATGAATCATCATACATGAGCAGAAAAACAAAGAAACACTATCTGATACTTTCAAGATATGCAAGTCATGTCATTATATAAACATGTTTGTGCCCTGTTCTGGAGACACAAGCTTAAATAGATGGGAAAGTCTACCAAGACTTTGTATGTGTTGGCCTCTTTCACAACACTGTGAAATACCTAAATAGTGCAGTATCTGACATACACAGGGTTTGTATGGATTATGTACCTCCTGTAAGGGTCAAATGGTTATTTACAATGGCGTGAGAATTCAAGTCTTTTTGTGATCCATTCTGCACCTTGGTTTTAGGTCCAGTGAGGCAGACTGTTATATAACAGAAGACGGTATAAGGAAAAACATCAGAGATCATTCTAATGTCTTATCTTACAGCGAGCATGCCTTATTTCTTCTGTAACTTGTGTTATGTAATGGTATTTTATGTACTCAGGCAGGGTAATCAACGATTTATTAATTAATGGTGTGAGCCCAGGATTGCTTATACAGGCTGTTGTTGGAACAGCAGATGCTTACAGCAGCAAATCAAGCATCTGCACAAGTTTACAGTGTACACACCTCACTTCATCAATTAATCTGAGGAAGAAGTGATAACTTAAAAATTTTAATAGAGGCAAACAATCCCAAACCCGCAGTCTGCCCTTATGTTCTCACATGTTCACAAAAATATTTTGATAACATACAGCTGGTCTAGACCCTGCAGCTGTCTGGTTTGGATATCAAACAAATGCACATGCACGCGCCGTCCAGACATGCCATCCTGTCAAGAAACTAGGACGTGCCATACGACAGGCAGCTCAAGTCAGAGGAGGGGGTACTGCCAGAGGGACTAGTCCAGAAGGCAGGAAAGTAGCAGACCTCATGAAATGTTGTAAATAGAAGAGAGTAGACTGGGTTTCAGAGTTGGAAAACCAGACTTGTGAGGCAAGAGGAAAGCTGCCAGTCATCTTCCTTTAGAGTCATCAGTAGTGACTCCTCTTCTGGAATTTGCAGTTTCACAACTTCACAAAATCCCTACTGATACTGACCATTAAAGGGACCAATAAAGTATGAGGATTCCCTTTATGAGGATGCACTGCAAACACATAACAAAGTGTCTTTTTGTGCAGACATATTTAGATCTGTTCTTTGCAAAACAATGATCTGATAGTGAAGGGCTTGCGGAAATCAACAGTTTTAGAGTTTTTTTTCTTTTTTTCTAATTTCAGAGGGCAGATAAAAATCACAAAGGCCTAAATCATGGATTCACGAGGGTCTTGCCCAGGAGCAAGATTTTATTTTAGCACAGGCTACAAAAGATTATCTCTTTTACTTCATACAAAACACTGAGCAGGGCTGAAATATAGGAGAGTTTTCTTTTAAACATCAGAAGAGAGTAAGAAAGTAGCAGTGCAAGAGAGAGAAAGAGAGGGAAAGGTGGCTGCAAGGGATTCTGTGGGTCTGACACATTGGTCTGTGTAAGGCCATGCCATACACGGAGCAGTCTCCTCCCCTCTCCAGCTTGGCCTATATTAACTTTCCATGGAGCTCCACCTCACAACCAGAGGCACATGGAGTAGGATAACACACTTGCAAGGCTCTGAGAATAAATTCATGCACACACATAAACAGAAAGTGGACTGCACTGGATCTTTAAACCTTTCTGTCTTTTGGATTAGGAGTGTCGGATATACAGCATATTCTCTTGAATGGACTATTAACTTCTGTACCATGTTGCTCCTTTCATCAATGGAGAATTTCAGTCATGGTAAGTGACAAGAAGATTTCTGTTTTCAAAAGGGACTAAACAGACATGAATGTGAGTGATTTCTGAGAATATTTCTGTTTGTGGCCAGTATTTGAGTAAATAGATAAAGAAGAACAGGTTAAACCTAAAAAAATCAGGTGATATGTGCAGTACTATAGTGGACTAGACGACAGCAACGTAGAAATGGAGTTGAGATAAGGCCAGATGCTCTTTAAAGGTTAAAGTGTGTCTGTGCATATTTGCATGGGTGAGAGAGTCATACTACTATTAAACTGCATGTGCATAAATTCATTTTTCACATATGAGACTCTCTGTGCTCGAAAAACAAAGACCGATCGATTGTAACAGTACAACATTTGCTTTGGACCAATGATTAAAATACAGTGGCAGAAACAGATGCTTGTGTAATTTCAAATAAACTACCAGCAAATTATTCCGATGTTTCGGGCTAAGACTTAATGAAACAGTTGGTCTCATGATATAACAGAGGACGCCTGCAGCACAGAGTGTAATGACCCTGCACAGCGGAGATACTTTGTTAATGACTAAAATATAACTAACACAACAAATAGATCTTCTATCTACAAAACAGTCAAAAGGTGAGGGCATTGTCTTATGAAAGATACCTTCTGATCTCCATTCTTGCTTCTAAACCACAAGACAGCAGGCAATTGTGGGGCAAGGGGGGACTATATCTCATTGTGTTAGTCTCAGTGCTTTTTAGTTCACACAATCAGGGCCAGAGGGCAGTAAAATTAAGTTTTTATAAACTGTTCCTCTTTTTGACTTGTGGCAGAAGTAAAGTGGAAGGAAAAGAGACAACTGAGTCTTCAGTAGGAGGACGTGAGTGCAGAATGTCTCATCAGCTCAACAGGGGTCAAGCAGCTACCTTGACCCCTGACCTTTCCGTAGAGAAGGGGAATAAAATAAAATAATGCAGCTCGGCTGCATTAGTGGCATCTTCCTTTTCTCCTTCTGGCTTTAAAATCTAGCTTATGAAAATATTATTATTACATAACTGGGTGCGCTGATGGAAGGGACTTCAACATAATTAATAACTACGACATCACCTAGAGTTAAAAGCGGCGTTTTGCTGTGTCATGCCTTTTCTCAACGCTTCTCCCCCCCTCCATGCTGTGACTCGTCGCCGCGACAGAAAGTCCCCGGCGGCCCGTCGCGTCACGTTCCGGCCACATGCAGTTTCCGTTCCCCATCGCAGAGCCCATCCCGGCCCGTGAGGTGCCATCCGCATTGCCGGACGCATGAGCTCTCACATGGTCTGCATGCGGATGCTGATGTAGGCTTCTGCGGCTGTGATGCCGCTTCCTGCCCGCCCACCTGCCTCTCCAACCCATTCACAGCATCCACGGCGAGAGAGGACCACGGCGCCGTCCGCTTAGAATGAAGGCGTATAATTAGAGCCTTGTTTGATTCACTTCTTTTGCTCGGGATGTGTAATCCTCACGGAGATTAGGTGTGATGTGAGGTGGGATCGCTAAAAGAGAAACACCCTCTCGGTGCCACATGGATAAAATCCGCAAGGCGCATGTGAGTGACCTGTCCGGGGGGTTTTCTCACTGACACGACGGATACTGCGCATCATAATCTGGAAAAATTAATTTCCATCAAAGGCAAGGGGGAAAAGGTGTAGAAAGAGAAATAAGATAGAAACAAGCATGGTTTTGCAAAGAAAAAACCAAGAGTATGCTACAATATAAAAGAAAAAAAAAACAGATGGGTGGAAAGCGGAGATATAGCCAGGGAAGAGCATGTTTTCATAAAAATATTGTCAGGATTAAATGGGCAAAAATGACTCAGTTTTAGAATGTAAAATAATAAGCAGCAAATAGAAATGAAATGATACTCTGCATCTAGTCTGCAGCTTATTCTGCGACATTTTTCAGCTTTCCAGATAAGGGATTAAAGTAGGATGGGTACAGATTGTTCTTAGCCATCCAGTGCCTTGATGCATCCTCATTTTTATCCTGCATGAACATTTTCTGTCTTTCTTTACATGTTTGATTCTGTTGAGTTAGCCTGTTCTAAAATGGGCTGCAGCTGCAGCCAGAAATTTTTAATTTTAATGATGATGGCGATGATGGCTTGCGAGCATTATTGCCAAGTGTAAAATGCTGTCATCATCTATAAACACAAACGCTGAGCTGGATTTTGAAACAACCGCTGTGGCGTCATCTCCAACTTCAAATGTTTTGAATGAGTCCTGCTGTGTTCAAGTGCTGCTCGAAGTTCCCGGCTCCACTACTGGCTCCTACTATGAAATATATGTCAAAGCAGTGGTTCTCAAACTTTTCTTTTCTTTTTTTTCTTTTATTTTTGGCCTGCCTCCACTTCAGAAAAGTTTGCTCCCCACACCACACAAAAATGCATGTCCTACACCCCAGAATTTTATCAATCACTCACTAACCATTAAAAAGGATCCACTTTGAATTTCACTTAAAAAATGTGCATATTGGAATACCATCAGCAGATGTTTGTGTGGTTCCCTTTACATAGAAAAATCCTATCTTTTCACCTTAGAGTCACTTCATATTTTTCACCTGATTGTCTGCACCCTCCCTGCAGTGACTCCGCACCCCACTGGTGGGGCCTGTCCCATAGTTTGAGAACCACTGTATTGAAGACTGGGAAAAAAAAGTCTGGGCTGGAAAGAATAGCTTCTTTTGGGGGCCTTTTAAACCTTCAGTCATTACTGCTATATTATTTAAAACACAAAAAATGAGAGAAAATGGGTTTATGTTTGTGAGGCAATAAAAGTTATCACAAAAGTTAAGGTAATTAATGTAAATATGTTATTTTAAAGTTAGTGCAAATAATCTGAGTTAAATTTGATGATTTATGAAGCAGTACCAGGTTGGCCTGTTGCCTCTAAACTGGGATATGTTCATTTCTGAGTAATGAACTCAGTGAACTCCAGGGTAGCTTTAGGAAAGCAATTTGGGGTTTACTTTCTTACCTAAGGAAACTTGAGAAGCAAAGGAACAAACCCCCAAACCTTCCTGTTGGAAGGCAACCCACTCTACCTCCTGAACCATAGCCAGTACCATGTATGACTGAAATATCAGAACCAGAATCCTTTATTAATCCTGGGAGAGAAATTGCTTTCATTACAGATGCTCCATTAGATATAAGCATGAAAGATAGGAAAATGAAACTGTACAAGCCTATATGTAAAAATGTCATGTCACATTGCAATGTCACATAAACTGCTCAAAGTTAAAATAGCAAAACAGTAGATATAATTAATATAAATAAGAGCGACAGCAGAATGAAAATGAAAAAAATGCAATACGTCAAAGTTAAAAGTTAACACAGTACTGTATACCCTATATACAAGATATGGCCATAACATAAATAGTACAGTTGTTAAAGTGAGGTGTTTTGAAGGTAAAATAAACAACTAAATTTGATCTGTTTGCGAGCGGACACTTAAAAACACGGATCACAATAAATAAACGCTTAAGCATCTGCTGTTCAGGCTTCTCGCTGTACTGGGAATATTTCCGACAGCCCCTGAAGGCGACCTTGTGACGTCGCTGCTGTCTTTCTCTGCCTAGCCTAAATGGCGATTGCAACAGATCCGCAGAGCTCGGGGAGCGGAGCGCACTCAAACCTCGTCCGGGTTTGATTAAAACTATAGCCTGCCTAATGCAACAAAAAAGGACTGTGAGTGACATATTATGTGTTGGTTGGCATTATTATATATATATCGTGCCATTTCAGCGTGGATTTGCCTTTATTTGAGCGGTTTCGCCGACGTCGGCTTTGTGTTAGGAAAGCTGTACCACGTAGTCAGAAGCCTCCGCCAACAACGAGCCCTTTGTTCGCGCTGTCGGCTTATTTGTGGTTAATGTTATGCGTTTACACATATGAAACCTGGCAATATATTGAGATATTTGGTTCCTGAGTATAATTTGGTTGATGTGAACGGTAAGGGATGGTCGTGGTTATGTGGAAATTTGAGTCGACGGTCTGAGGTCCGTCGGGCGCCTTTATGCTTCCATTCTTGGTTTTTTCCGCAAGCTAGTCACAGATACCGGGCGAGGGCCAAAAACGGGTACTACAAACACGGCATACAACGTGTTACTCGTCTTTAATGTGTAGTGTTCACGTATCTTTGTGGATATCGGTTTTAGTTACAGCCCTTACGGTTATCTCGTAATTTTATCGATGCCTAGAAACCGGACTAGCAAGCGCCTAATCGGGCGGGGGAGGGGTTAGTGAAACCGGCGAACAAGACGGCTTGTTGCCTTCATGGAAATCCCAAACACGCGTCAGCTTACAAAGAAGATGGAACAAACTCGTCAAATAATAGACTTAAAACCCCGTTCTGTTCTGGCACTATATACGTATTCTCACACTTGTTTCTTGTGTTTTTCTCTCTTGTCTTTCAGGTTATATCCAAATAAAATGGAGGATAGTTTTGATTGTGACTGTGGCGAGCTTGAGCCACCTGATCATTGAGGGTGAAAATTTACTTTAAAGACTTCAAGGCCAGACTCATTTCAGTTTTATAGATCAGGTGACTTGACGGGGAAATTATACAGACAGATATATACATATATTTAAAAAATATATGAAGCTGCTCAGGACCAGTCATACACTGAATGTATCTGCACTGTGAGGATGCAACTACATGCGTTTATAATTTAACGTTGTGCCAGTGCTTTTTAATTGGCCTCAAAGTTCATTCCATTGCAGTCTACAAACACTAGTTTATTTAGAGCTGTTCATTTAAGATATCCATATATTCAGAATTGGAGGATGAATTCAACTCAAGATGGAAAGAAAGTTTGACTACTCATTAGTGCCCCGCATCAGACAGTGACAGCTAGACGAGGGGGGGTGGGGGGTGAGTTGGTAGTCATCTGTACAGGGGTTAGTCAGCTGAGCCTCTGAAGCAGAGGGGGAATTTGCAGACAAATTCCTCCCTTAGTGTGAAAGTTGGGCTTGGAACAGGCCAGAGGACTAACATTAGAGGTAGCAGAAGCTTGGTGTTGAAACCCAGAAACCCATCATCATGGCGGAGAAATTTGAGTCACTGATGAACATCCATGGCTTTGACCTAGGTTCTCGCTACATAGACTTGAAGCCTTTGGGCTATGGAGGGAATGGCCTCGTGTTTTCTGCAGTTGACACTGACTGTGACAAGAGTGTAGCTGTGAAGAAAATTATCTTGACCGACCCCCAAAGCGTGAAGCATGCCCTCCGGGAGATCAAGATTATCAGACGACTTGACCATGACAACATTGTCAAGGTATGTTGGCAGGGTCAAAGGGTACAAAACAAATTGTCCTTTTATATATGGGTCTGACTGGATGTACAGTGACTTTATGTTCAGTACAGACTCTTTTTAATTGTCATCAGGTGTTTGAGACATTGGGCCCCAATGGTCGCAGGCTAACAGAGGACGTGGTATCTCTGACGGAGGTAAACTCTGTCTACATTGTGCAAGAGTACATGGAGACTGACTTGTGTCAGCTGCTGGAAAGGGGCCTGCTCTCTGAGGGTCATGCCCGGCTCTTCATGTACCAGCTCCTCAGGGGCCTGAAGTACATCCATTCTGCCAATGTGCTGCATCGTGACCTCAAGCCTGCCAACCTGTTTGTCAACACAGAGGACCTGGTACTTAAAATTGGGGACTTTGGGCTGGCACGCATCATGGACCCCCACTACTCTCACAAGGTATGACCAATCACCCAGCTGCTGCCCTAATCAGTCTTTGTGATGGTTTATGATGAATATTTACAATGCTGTATGGACTGCAGTTCAACATAGAGCAAATACAACAGTGTTGGTGGACTTTATGCTGGAACTCATGTGCTCTGTTGGTCTGACATGAGATGTTTATTGCCCATTAATGTGGTGCTCCCCAGAGAGGGACACTTTTTCAAGCAGGAAGTAAACAAAACAGGATGTGGTTTCTTGAGGTAAAGCCTCTCTTTCCCTTCTCAGAAGTAAGGTTGGAAAAGGAGCCCTGGGAAATATTTTGTTCCATTATATTAAACTATAGACAAAAAGAACTTAGGATTGGCTGAAGTCCAGGCACTGAAAACAGTGGGTTTATGATAATGTAGCTTCATAAAGATGATGCTAGGATGAGCTCTTTAGTGGGGTGAGGGGGAGATAGAAAACATTTTTAAA
The DNA here is from genome assembly GCA_015106775.1 of Etroplus canarensis. Taxonomy (NCBI): domain Eukaryota; kingdom Metazoa; phylum Chordata; class Actinopteri; order Cichliformes; family Cichlidae; genus Etroplus; species Etroplus canarensis. Next base: position 14,484 of record VUQH01034063.1, read on the forward strand.
AATGACACAAAACATGCAGAGTTTAACTTCTAGTGAAGATGATTGAGGGTGGAAAACTATAAGTACACATTGCATTAAAATCTCTAAAGTGCTCCAATAAACAAAATTCTCACACAAGATATGTAGAAATCAAAGAACTTTCACATGACTTTACTCTTGTTTCAGGCGTACCGTAAACATGGGCATTGAAAGCCAAATGTTGGCACACCAGCTGTTGAATGCACACATTTTAATGCTCTCCATAAAGCTTCTTTTGTTCTGTGAAGTAGCGTAATTATAAAGTAGGGTGCTTTCGTCTTTGGTGTGAAAAGACTATGGATCATCTTGTCTAATTGTGGCCAGGTGGGAGCCCTGTGTTGCTTTTATGCATTGCTGTCACCATATAAAGGATTACCATATGGTGGTAAGATGTGAGGAAATCTAGGTTGGGAAGCCTATCCCTCTCTCTCGCTCTGGATTTCTTAGGGGCTCTGAGGCAGTCAGATGCTCACACGTGTCTCAGATTAGTCATAAGAGGAAAATGGGCTCAACTGATCTGATCTCTCATGGATGGTACAGTCTCATTCATATCTCTTACACAGCCAGGATCCTGCCACGCCATGCATCCCTCTGAGATAGACTTGCAGACCCTTATTTACCAAAGCTTGTTTACTACGTTTTAGTCATGTAGTAACATTTTCAGCTCTGACTGTTCTTACATGAGTCATATCTTTGGTGGATACAGTATGTCACTGAGCAATAGAAAGAGGAAGGTAATGGCTGCTGAGAAAAGAGAATTTCTCAGTATGGTGACTTTAGCCAGCCAACCTCTTTGTAGCAAGTTGTGCCATGTGGGTGTTTTCTTTCATCATAAGCTTTTTTTGGTAATCTTTCTGATGAAAAGTATGCAGGCAAGCAGGTATTTAAAAACTGCTTGCCGGGGGTCAGTGTTCTTGTTCCACTATTGTCTGTTTTATTGTTCAAGGTTGGAAACACTGTAGTCAGATTGACTGACAGGTTTTTCTCAATGTTTTTTCTAAAACGATGGTCTGTGTGGTTTTTTTTTTTTTGGTGATAACAATAGATACATGGAGGGAAGAGGTCAAACTGGCTGACATTTCTACCAGCTGCTTTCATGACCCATATAGTCATCTAAAGTGTGTGTCTGCGAATAAATGAGGCATGTTTGAAAATGAACTTATCGCCCCCACACAACACACTAGTTCCCAGTGGCACAGAGTAGAGGCCTTGAAACCTGTTGGCTTGAGTGTTGCCTGGATAATATGTCAGCTTCACTGAGGGCAAATATACTTTCACATCCACCCTCTACTTATAGCAGGACGCTTGACACACAGCAGCTGAATGCAATGTATTTGAATAACATCATTTCTAAAAAAAGAAACACTCTTATTTTCCTGTGAACCTTGGTTTCTGGTTTAGCTTCAGTAATGTGATCTCTGGGTTCATGCATCATTGGTATAGGCACAAGTGATTTGTTTCATCTTTTCCTCCCACATGCCTACTTTCTTATAATACTTGGGCTAATGAGACATAACAGCTCATGGTTCCCTCTAGGCTTTCAATAATCCTGCATAGCTTAATATTAAGTACAAGTACCTGTTTCTGTAGTGTCTCCGTTTTGAAAAGGTAAACCTTCTCTCTCTGTAAGCTTTAAGGTCTCCATTCATGGTGGCCAAGGCTCAAGAATGACAAGAATTCATGTGCACTCATCCAGCTTTTCCTAACCCAGTTTCCCTCCTTTTCCCAGCCAGCCCTTTGTCTCATTGTGGGAGCCTTGCTTAGGGCCTTATTTGAAGCTGATCTAAAGCCTGCGTTCATTTCTAGTTGAGGCCCACCCTTTAACTAGAGAGAGTGTGCAGTATTTTTCAGCTTAAATGAACTATTAACTGTTCTAAACAGGAATTGCTGAGGATTTAACAATTTTTAATGTGCCTAAGCTAAGCAATTTCACAACCACTCAGCAAACCATTTAAAGTTTTGTCTTTTTATGAAGACTAGAAGTAAATGACAAACTTGTTTGACATTCACATGCTTTTCTGCTGTAGAAAACTCTTTTTGCGTGTTGTTGTGAGTTAGTTGTTGCACTAATGGAAAATTCAGAAATTTTTGTGCTTGCCTGTGGCTTGATGTAAAATTCAGTAATTGGAGATGCTGTACAGACAATAACTGTGACGTTCTCAGGAATGTTGTAAAAGGAAAAGTTCACAGAGGTCCTTTCTGCAGCACATGCATCAGAATGCACAACTTTAAACCACAGTTGGAATAGAGCACATACTTGACCCAGTTATTTAGCCACCAGTGTGCTTGTCTGGTACCAGAGTTCACAGGATTCAGAAAAAAAGTTGGAAAGTTGAGTTGGAGTGAAAAGAATTTCAGAGAGCTGCTTTTAATTATTTCTCCATGTCTGAAAAGATCCTGGACTTTCTTGGTTTAAATAAGATTTTAGTCATGCTATGCAGTAAGCCACTGCACCCCAAATGATAGTGAGAAGCTAAAGATCCAGATGGAAAACATTTTTCTATTTATTATATCCATACCCTCCTACTTACTATCAAACAGCTCAACTCTGAAATGTATCTGTCATCAAGAAAACATGTTAGTATTCAGTCAACAACTTTATCTGGAAATGAAGCAGGGACCTTTACTGACTTCTGGTCAGACCTGCTTGAGGTTGCTCTGACTAACCGCAGCCTGACATGCTGAGAGGGCCTGTTGTGAGTCATTAAATGTCAGCCTGAGCTGATCTAGATCCGGTGGTTAAGTTATTCACCAAGTGCTGCTGGAGGTACTGACATGGTTAATGCTTTAAAGCCTGTGTGTCTGTCTTTATAGTGAATGGCCCACTTAGAAAATGGAAAAAGAGTTGAGCTGGAAGGTTTACCTAATGCAGTTCATGCACTTAACTGGTAGGCAAACTTTAATCTGTTCTGTTAGTTCAGAGTCCATAGTGCACAGAATTGTCCTTATGCAGTGACTTTCAAGTTAACCTAAATTACATTCTCTGCTAAGCTGGTTGCATGTATTTCTATACCATAAGCACAAACACACAGGCCAGCTTTACTACCTGCTTCTCAGAATGGGTGCAGGCTTCATTCAGTAGGTATGACCTGTCTGTGTGCCAGACTAATTCCCCGACCTCTTTACAAGCGTCTCTCAGACAAAAAGATTAGCTGATTACCTGTGGAAGGAGTACATGTCATGTCATTTATAGGTCCATCAAAACGAGGGCTTGCAGGCCCTTAGGGATAGCGTGACATCAAGTATTTGTGGCTAAATTTGGGCAGAAATAGGAGCCTCACTCAGGGGTGAGCTGTCCATTTTGGTCCCACCACAAACTATCACTGCGTATGAGGGAAAGAGGGCAGCAGGGGTGTTGTTTTACCACGTCCCCTCCCCCCAGTGAGTGTGTGTGTACACACAGACAGGTCGGTTTCCTTTGTGCTTAGTGTCCTCTTGGCCCTGTGACTAGCTCTGTTTGAGTGCAGGTTGGTGGCAGTGGGGCATTATCGTGCTCACTCATACTGCTGACAGAGCCTGCACGTGTCTGATCGCCCCTTTTCATCAGCCTCTTCTCTCTCTGTCTCCATGCTGTGTATTATATGTGACCAATACAGAGCACATCTTTTAAGGAGCTTGAACAGGCTTGCGGGATAGGGTCAGAGCTCTTGTTAATGACATCATTGTATAGCAAACACAGAGGTACATGATATAATGGTAATCACAACTTTTACTGAGGACCATGGCAGGCTTATGAGCTTCTTACCTGAGAATGAAGACAAATTGTATTTAAAGGGCCATTCTCTTTTTTTTTTTTTTTTAAAAAAAACCTTTTAG